>CANAIB010000211.1:0-15586 GCA_947359475.1 Heligmosomoides polygyrus bakeri
GGGTTACATAACTTCTTTCAGGCCTTTGAAAACGACGAAGTTGTCGAAACGTCGGCCGAATAAAATTGTTCCACTATAACAAACCTGCGTGGCACAGAAGCATTAAGACTATTCTCGCAATATGCCCAGGTTTTATGAAAACCGAACATGGAGGATTATGCAGTTCGTACCGCCACAGATGTTCGGCATCGTTAAAGAAGTTCTAGCTCTCCGAAAAAAGATCGTGCTCACCAGACAGTCTCTATTCTTCCTCCAGCGGTGCAGAAGAACCGATCTCATTCCGAGATTCATTCGAAATAAGCAACTTGGGTCGATATGTAATCTACCGGAAGATCATCCTAGGATTCGTGCTATCCACCGGTCGGTCCTGGGAGTCGCTATCAAACAGAAGCAGTACATACTGTACTCAACGTTGCTGAAATGCACTGCGAAGGAGGAGTCATGTAGACGGTTTTTGCAAAATGAGGTCTGGAGAAGGATTGAGAGCGGATCGAAACAGATCTGTGATACTCTTCGAGCAAATGCGAAATCCACTCTCTGTAGAAAGTTCGATGCTCTTAGGAGTGAAAACAGGGGAACCTTTTCTGATAGTAGGCCTTTCACCGGAGTTCCACAGTTATCTGGGAGCCGAGTGCCTCAGCAGACAACCACCACTGCCGCAGCGGATCAGGCAAGAGTTACCGTTATTGGCAATGCACTCATTTCCCCGAAAGCGTTGGATTTTTTGGATTTAGGGCCATCATTTTCACTATCGCAGCACGTGAATGCATCGATGTATCGAAAAGTAGTGGGCGGGTTACATAAGCTAAGAGATCAGTTTAGAGCGAAGGCAAGAACCAACCCTGACTCTCGTACAAACGAAGAACCTCTACGAACGATGCTCTCACCTATTCCGTTCCCTCGCGCTTTTTACAAGGAGCACGACCCTGTTCCTGAAGTTGATGTCAAATTCAGAATTCTAATATCGGAGGTGCTTCGCGTTTTTCGTAGGCACAGAGGTGATCGAACAACGAATTTGACAAGAGAGCAGTGGGAAGGCTTCAAAGAATTGCGCGACTTAATAGCTCGTAACGAAATACGACTCTCTGTTAGTGACAAAGGTGGTGAGTTCGTTGTTTGTCCGGGACTCCTGGATAGACAGATATCCGAACACCACCTCGCTGACCAAACGGTTTATGCCGAGTCATCAGAGAGACATTTTCGTTCGCAATTCCACAGGTTAAACTCTGTTTGGAAGTCTGTGGGTGAGTCGGCTGGTCTAGATAAGCGACTTATCAAGAGGCTGAAACTGGACACACCCACCTGCCCGGTATTCTATCACCTGGTCAAAACGCATAAATTGTCTGAGGAGGACAAGAACTCTTTGAGTGCAGGCGCGTACAAAATCCGACCCATAATAAGCTGTGTAGATGGACCGACTGACCGAATCTCCTGGTTCCTCAACAAAATTGTCGGTCAACTTCTCAGCTTCATACCTTCACATTTGGTAAACACGGAACAATTTCTGGACCGCTTGCGATCTAGTACGCTTCAGCAAAATTGTGTGATTGAATCATTTGACGTGACTGCGTTATATACCAACGTAGATAATGACGCTGCTTTACAAGCACTTTCGGAGATGCTAGATGAGCATGGAAGAAGTATTACTACGTTTGGTTTGAATAAATCACACATAATGATGCTGGTACAAGAATGCTTAAAGTGTAACGTTTTCAAGTGGTCCGGGAAATATTTCTCGCAGTGTAGAGGACTGGCGATGGGACAGCGCTTAGCTCCAACCCTTGCGATCTGCTTCATGAGCAGAGTGGAACGACCAGCATTGGAGCGCCTTCCCATATTGTACTGTCGATACATTGATGATTGTTGTATAATAACGACAACGCAATCCGAGATGGATGAGTTGTTCAACATCCTTAATACACAATCACAATACATTAAATTCACTCGAGAAACTCCGTGTGAAGGCTGGCTACCCTACTTGAACACTCAAATTAGGGTAGCAAACGGCTCTTTTAATGTGAAATGGTATCGTAAGGGTAGCTCCAAGAACATCATAGTCCATGCAAAATCTGCTCACCCTCTGTCTGTGAAACGTGCTGTGCTTCGCAACATGTACAGAACAGCAGTGGGTGTGTGCACGGGACATGAGGAGCGCGAGGAATCACGTATGCTTGCCCGCAATATTGCACGTCTCAATGGGTACGATCCAAGACAACGAAATGGCCGGATGGGATCTGGGCGTGGTGCCAATGCGCTGGAAAATAAAATATGTCTCCAGTTACCCTTTATTTCTGAGGAGATCACGGCAGCTGTACGTCTATGCCTGGTGCGAGCAAATTTGGACGATGATGTTGTGCTGGTCAACATACCAGGACACAACATCAAACGACTGCTAGTTCGCAACAGGCTTTACGATCGCTCTTGTATAGCGAGAGACTGCGTGATCTGCCCTTATGGAAGAAGTGGAGACTGTGCGCAGAAAGGTGTGGTTTACCAAATCCAGTGTTTAAGCTGTGGGGAGCTATATATTGGGGAGACAGGGAGAGCGCTAAGCGTTCGCATCAGGGAACACCTTGCTGGTAAGGAAAAGCGTAGTTTGGTAACCCCACTCGGTAAACATCGAGTGGATGTCCATCACGGAGACGATTTTAATATTAAATGCACTGTGTTGCTTCGTGAAAGTGAGATCGGCCCCAGAAAGGCCCTAGAGGCCTTCTGGATCCGCGAACGTAATCCAACAATGAATAACCGAAGTGAGTGCATTTCGATCACCAGTGAGTTTTTGCCGTTTATCCCGCTGTGCGAGCTGTGAGACCGTGCAATCTATACACTTAACATCAGTATGGATCCGCAGTTTGGTAGGTCTCAGTTGCTCAATGGTGATAGCGTAGCTGAGCACTCCCTCAGTACTTGTGGAACGACGGTGAGTTCGGCTTGCTTCAGTAGGATTTCGCTTGACACTCGTAGGAAATATTGAAACTGACAGAGCTGGAGAAGGGAGTTTTTGCCGAAATGAGTGCCTGGTCTTAGGTTTCGAACTTCTTTCAGGCCTTTGAAAACAACGAAGTTGTCGAAACGTCGGCCGAATTAAATTGTTCCACTATAACAAACCTGCGTGGCACAGAAGCATTAAGACTATTCTCGCAATATGCCCAGGTTTTATGAAAACCGAACATGGAGGCTTCATTGAACGTTGGCACGTCTTCAGATTGTTGAACCCACCTGCAAGGCATGTGGAGCACAAACTGACATCAGAGAGTTCCTCGTTGGAAAGAAGGTGAAGGCAGTGGAGACGGTCGAGGTCGAGCCGTCCACTGTCGCTTCACAGACACAGCCGGAAAACTCCAAGACGAGAAGGCATAAGGTTAGCGTCGTGTACTTCAACGCACTCCGCTCCGCACTGTCCCCGTATGTACATATTTTAGTCCTCAACGAAGAACAATCTCGTCGGCAAGTACGTGAGACTGAGCAAGGCAGCCACACTGGCGGTTGTTGGAGTGAGTTCTTCGCTCCACCCTCGTAAATATTTGCTCGAGAACTCTTTTCCAAATGTTCTTTGATACTTCGCGACTTCCGTCGCGTATTTACCAAATCCTTAGGAATCGGGAACGCGTCTTCTTGGCCGCCTCTCCAGCACTACCGTAGCGTACGGTAAAAGCTTCAGAATCACAAATCTCTCGCGCAAGGAGATGAACCTCACGGTAATCTTAGAATTTGCCACACTCGGCATCCATTCTAAGATACTCGATAAGTTAAATGCCTTCAGGTGTCTCCAATTGATTGGCCTGCACACGTCCAGCTGCGCCACCCCATCTCCACAACCGTCTTGGCTCCTGGACAAACCAGAGATCTGGCGTGAGTAAGCATTGCTGTAAACACAAACACCTATCTGGTTCGCTAAGCACGTTGCAAGTTTCCTGAATTAAAAGGTGATTTGTTCCAAACTTTCAATGGAGACTGACAACCTTTAGGCTAATGGTAAGATAGTGGAGTAGCTCAGAGGCTTTGACGACTGCTTGCTTCTGCAGGGAGGCAACAGTTGTTTACAGGGTGTTCCAAAATAACGTGGTGAAGGTTTTTAGTTATAATTATGAAACAGCTGACATGTTTACAAAACAATACATAAATGACAACAACATGGACACTAGGCGACACTGTATTTCACCGGATGAGAAGTGCACCCATTGACGCGAATACAGAAGTCAAGACGCTTGGTGAAGTTTTTGGCGATGGGCCGCATGTCATCTGGAGACAGTCGTTGCCACTCCCGACGCAGAGACTCCTTCTGGGCCACCAGGCGGTGGTGGCACTTGGCGCAAACCTTTGTCTTCAAAATGGGCCACGCGCCGTAATTCATCGGACTCAGATCCGGGGTTGCGGTGGCCATCCTTCAGACATGGCAAAGTCCTGAAAATTGGCCTTGCACCATGCTTGCGTTCTTTTCGCCCTGTGTGTGGGAATCGGGTCTCGTTCAAACATCTAGTGCGCATTGCTGAAGAGGTGCTGGGAATAGAAGATTGCCACAGCCTCGAAAATGTCCCATCGGTACACATCGTGACTTTTTTACTCCTCCGTCCACAAAAACCAAGGGCTCTTTCCGTTGGTGTTTCCTTTCCAAATAATGAGCGCCTGCGGATTTTCGACGATGGCAGAGGTGGCGGGAGCGTCTCCAGATCCTGCCATTATGGCGGTTGTGAACCTACTCCACGGTAAACAGCTTCTCACCCGTGAAAAGTGCTCGCTCCCACTCGCGAACTTCGGCCCGCAGCTTGAGCTGTCGGCATCAATGGAGCCGCTCGCGCTTATTCTTGTCCATCAGACTGACACCGATATCACGGGCGATTTTTCTCAGGAAATCCTCGGATTCGGGATTTTCACTTCTCGATGATTTTCCGGATCTGCGGCATATTGGCAGTGCGATTTTTTCCCTGCCCTGGACGGTCACCTTCATGGCCAAGCTCTATACATCGACGAGTTTCGACGACCGAGCAGGTTAACGATGTCGCATTGGTGCTTTACTTGGCGATGAAGCTCCAAAATCGCCGTGCGATGGTTTCAGATCTTGAGAATAACCGTAACTCGGACAAGAACTAGTACTTAAAGATTATAACATGGACAGAAAGATACGCGCAAAAAATGGCGCTGTTGCCGCCATGCTGCAGATCAATACATCCGCTTGGGAGAACGTCAAAACTTCATCTCGTTATTTTGGAACACCCTGTATTATTATTTTATTGCTAGCGGGTGGCCGAGAATTGAAACCGATTGCGTATTCAAATGAACACAGCGACTAAGTGGTAGTTGAATGCATGGCGCGGACTTATGCGGATTGAACCCCACCCGCATTGTTCTCGGCATCAAGTCCGTCGCGCCAAGTAACACTACTCTCATTTTGCGCTCTTCGAATCTTCATTTTAAGCACTACATTCACGTGGCCAGCTCTTACTTAACACTGCACCGCTCATTTATTTGCATACTTATTTTTATTATATATGACTGGGGAGCACTCAAAACAACAGGGATGATAGCAGTGTTCTGCTAGCAAAGCATCCGAATAGAAAACCCAACGAAAAATTCCTGGAAAATGACCGATGAAAGGCGGCCAGTGCGTACAAAGACACAGAATCATTTAGCGTTTGCATCAGAAGGAAAAGAAAGAAGCAGAGTCAGTTTTGAGGTGAATCGGAAATTGGGGACTCAGGAGTGATCTCACCCTGGCTTGTGGGATTTATGAACAACCAAGAGGTCAAGCCAGCAACTTGGTCATTGAATATTGGTGTAGGTGGTTACATTAGGTTTCTACATTACGTGCCTTCTTGCTAAATTCACTTACCACGGTTGGGTTTAATATTTGTACTTTATCTACAAGGTATCATCTACCAGTGGCCATTCACTCTTGTTGAACTAAAATTTTCCATTTTGGAGCCAGAGGTTCCTATTTTGCGGGTGTTATAGCGCAGGACGCGTAAAGTTGAGGAACAAAAAAAGATGTTTGGCTAGGAAAGGAAGAAGAATCCGCACATAGGACTCTAATTTTCAGGTTGCAGCATAGAAGTTTTGGAAACAGCGTGAAAAATAAGCGGGTGGCGTATCCTGTTATAGTAGGAGCCGAAAAGTCCAGGCTGTTGTACATGGTGGAACAGAAAGCAAAGTGGTGAAGTGTCCGCCGAGTGCACAGTCATTCATTGTCAGAGTTCAGGGTGACGGTAACTCGCTCCGGTGTGAGTGCTGCTTCGGAATGTCACCTGTTGTCGATCGTTCATCGCAAAACTCCAGTGTCCCCCACTCTCACGCTCAAACTGGACGCGCTGGCCGAGCATCACGAAGGTCTGTTGTTTGTTGTCCGAGTTCTCCGTCCGGATCGCCGTTGATGCCGCTACCTGCAGGCCCACTTCTCCCGGACCTCTACAGTCCTGAAGAGATCAGAATGATCACCATGTTCCGTCCGATTCTCAACCTTCCGCGTCCACTCGAGGATTCCGATGAGGTAGACATTTCTGGCTCTAACAAGTTCTTGGAAACCGCCGCGTTTTGATAAGGCTCAGATGTCAAGCGCCAGGGAGTGCGTATGAATATTCGCTATGGTTATCGACGTCGATCAGTTCTGGACACATGAATTTCACGAGGATGTTGTGTTGGTCTTTGTCCGATTTCTTAAACACGTGCTGTTGTTTTCAGGCCGAGACCGTCCACACAGTTGTCAATATGCTGAAGGTGAATGATTCCTCTTACTACGTAGATGAAAATATAATACGTTTCAATAATTAATTCTTCGAGTTATAGGACGAGGTGGACAGCCTGTGCACCGGCGTCATATCTCAGGTCAAGGTTCGTCCCATTTCAAGAATGTTTTGAAATCGTGATATATTTGGGAGCTTAGATTGCAAGCTTCTTACGCCACGCTTTCCCTTAGTAGGGGTTAGTTGATAGCAAAGATTTAGCAGAAAACGCTTAAGAAAACTCATAATGGTAAAGCCCGGAATCTCTTCTGAAACTCGCCGCGCAGGTATATTATAGTACGCACCAAAATGCTACTAGTTCAGAGAGATTCTCCTCGAAAATATCAAACGTGGTCTCGGAATTTATCTTCTGTTCTGGGTGACCTTTATGTGAGGTCTATGTTGACCTTTTATAAGCGGAGGGCCCACCATTTCGAGCTATGCAGCGCTGCATAACCAGTCACCAACAAGATGAACGTGGCGGTGGGCGAAGCTGTCGTCGTCAGATCCATTACCCTGCAGTGGCTTCTGAAGCAGGCAGGCTGTAAGAGCGAGACGAGGGGCCAGATTCATCAACCGCCTACCGCTCTGTAGCGGAGAAAATATCGCCAAACCTGATGCTAATGAATGTTCTATCAGGGGGGTTGGCAGTGTTTTCACCGTCAGAGGGCGGTAAGCTGTTGCTGAATATGGCCCCACTACTGATGATCGAAGGGTGTGGAGAGTCGAATTCATCTGTTTACCAGCAAGAGAATTAGCATTCGTGAGAAGGAGCAGAGCGGCCTTCAGTTGCCGCCATTCCTCCCCTCGCTATCAGTAAAGCGATAACAGGCGTATCTCATGGTTACTACTTCACAACTGCCTTAGATGGGCCTCTTTCTGATTCCGTCGAGAGAGAGAGATGACCGCGTAATCAAGGGAGGACTTCGCAGGGCATGTGTTCTGTGAGCTGCCGGATAGCAAACTGCTCACGTCACATCTGCACAGGGTACCCTCATGTGCGCGCTGTGGCCACCCAATGAAAAACTCGAAAACCAACGCAACTTTCTGTCATCTTCGATCCTATGTGGGGGCCACCACTTGTCGTAAGCTAAAGGAGCTGTGATGAAGTACAATGGACCGCCCGCCACATATGACTCGCCTGTTCCTTCTTCAAACTCCCGGTCCTGAGCAGCTACTTGTGGGGGAGCATCTGCGTTTTGGAAGATGTTGGACTGGAAAAGGCTGAGCTCTTCGATGCGCAATACGCAAGCCTTGGAAGTAGAGCATTCGGGTACTGTCGGGGAGATTAGTGAAAGATGGATGGACAGTGGTAACGACAGTTCTGGAATGAAAGTGAAGCTGGTGTCCCAGCATTTAGAGGAGAGACAAGACTTTCTATATCGCGGCCACGTACAGTTTTGGGCGGAAGAGAGTTATGCTTTTATTCCGTTTTTTATTTAATCAGAAGCCAAACCAACACTAAACCAGAAATTTTAGATCTCAGACAGTATTCGCACATCCGTTGACGTAGGAACAGTTGGAGAGGCGGCGGTCGAGAACCAGCTTGAGGTAAGAAAGCTTACCTGCCCTTCGTAAACTGTGTTTGCGGAGTCAACTTTTACTGTTAGGTCGGCCCAAGGTTTCCGCCATTTTTCGACTTGTAGTTTAGTTGACTAACTGCGTCCAATGTTAACCACCTCAACTAAAGTAGGAATTATTACGCTTTGCTTGTATATCTGTTAAGAAATCCCATCAGTAAGCCGGAAGTCCATCAGTAAGTTTGCTAGTTGGGAGCAATTGGGCAGCTAGAGTTCATGAACTACCGGAATAGATTTCTTTCCATCCTCTCGTGCACGGTAAGGTTTCTCCCCCGAAGACTTTGCAAACAATCTAAAAAATGACCCCTGTAAATACGGCATGCTTAATGATTAAGCAGAACGAAATGTAACTGTATCGTTTGTATACCTGCCGTCCCGTTGATCGTCGAGTTGCTTGAGGTGCTGATGACTTCTCCATTGGTCTCCGTTGAGAGCCAGAGTACTCCAATGTATCCTCCTTGTTCGAGGGACACGAAGAGTGTCATATCGTTCGTCCAAGGCTTTCACGAAGTTTCCGACCAACGCGTTGGTGGGCGTCTTGGTGTGCTCTTGACATTCCGCGGAATTCAATCTGCGAGGGTCCTCGTCTAGCGAGTGTCTGCGAAACGCACTACGTACCGGCCCACCTAATTTTCGACAACTTGGCCCATGCGACAGCGTCTCTGATCTTTGAACGCCTACGAAGCTCTGAACTCCGGAGCTCTTCTCTCACTTACGTGAATCGTGTCACTCTGAACATCGTTCTCTCGATCGCGTGTTCATCCTGCTTTCGTCTCACAATCAGACGAAAGTATCGCCCAGGCCTCTGAGGTGTACGGTAGCGCAGGAAAAACAATGGAGCCGCATAGGTGGGAGGAGACAGATTCGTCTTCTTCACGACATGAATCCACGGTACAGCTCTCGAAGAACCCTGATGTACTGAGTACGAATGCCTTGTGATATCAGGACTTCCGTGGCCACTTCAGTCTGGACATAGTGAAATGCGTTCTTCAGGTCGATGAACGTAAGGTACAACAGTGGCTTTTACCATCACAATGATTCTGAGCTTTCTCACGATGTGTATTTCGTCGATCCTGCTGAATCCTTTTGGAAATCCTGCTGCTCCCATGGCTGTCTTTCGTCCAGCGTTCTGCTGATCCTATTGAGGATGACTCTAGTGCAGCTTTTTAAGTACGGACAGCAGACAGACAAAGTTGTCAATGTCGTGCACGTCTTCCTTCTACAGCAAGACGGCCCTACCGGACTACCACTGAGATGGAACCTTGTATTAGGTTGTCGCATAAGTCTTCGCCGTTTTTTTTCAACGATTCACTGCAGATTTCGCCGGCGGTCTCTTGCATAGCGCTGCATAGCTTTCGAAAGAGAATGACTCGCTCTATCAGAGCATATATTGCATTTCTTTTTCATCATGAATTTTGTCAATTTTTAGGTCATTGAAGTACTCTGAAAGGTGAAAAAGTGAAAAAGTAGCCATTCGCGCACTTGTTCTCTCCGCTTAGGTTTGTAATTTTTTGCGCAGTTTTTTCGAGCATTTGGGAGACAATGTTCTGTGCTACAAGAATATGTGTTAGTGCTATTTGCTCATTTGTCCTTTATTGATTTTTAGACCATCAAATTGGGACGACCGAAGGTGGATGGTTATCTTTGCCGACAGCCGCTGCTCTGTGTTTGGACTTTTTGGGTTGGTGTTATATGTCATTCGAAAGAGAATGTCTTGATCTATAAGAATGTGTGTCGCGTTAATTGATTTCTATTGAATATCAACAAAATGCCAAAAAGAGAAAAATCGTCTTCACCAACAACTCCTTCCCCTTCTTCAGTTGTTGATATTCGACAGAAATCAGCGTGAGCCAATAAACGAGACACAAATTCTTACTGAGCAAGACATCCTCTTCCAAACGACATATAACACCAAGCAAAAAAGTCCAACCACAGATCCGGAATTTTGGTAAAATTTCGTACGGAAAAGTCGGAATTCCCAATTTGATGACCTAAAAATCAATAAGGGACAAGCGAGCGAATAGCACTAATACATATTCTTGTAGTACAGAACATTGTCTTCCAAATGCTATAAAAAGCTGCTCAAAAAATTACAAACCTAAGCGGAGAGAACAAGTGCGCAAATGGCTACTTTTTCACTTTTTCACTTTTCACTTCAACGACCTAAAAGTTGACAAAATTCATGATGAAAAAAGAAATGCAATACATTTTCTGATAGAGCAAATCATTCTCTTTCGAAAGCTATGCAGCGCTATGCAAGAGACCGCTGGAGAAATCTGCAGTGAATCGTTGAAAAAAAAAACGGCGGGGACTTATGGGACAACCTAATACTTCGATAAATCGTGGCAGGCTGTTGACGAGAGGGATAGGTGGATGTCACAGTCGAGTTGGTCGGAGTAGAAGTCGAGGATGACTTTCTCCATTGCTCTCCAGAGGAGGTGATGGTTCCGTAAGGGTAATGACTCCTCAGTAAGGCGACGTTATCATAAAATAAAGGAATAGAGTCGGCGCAAATCAACCGTGTTGGGACGCGCCATTATGTTTCTAGATCAACTTATTATATGCCGAAGGTCAGTCGATAAGCATCCGCAAACAAGACTTAGTCATTTTCATACAGGTCTAATATGTATTTATTTATTACATAAGCATACACTTATGTTAATTGGAATCAATCTCATGAAACCTAAGAAGAAGAATATCAATAAAAACCAAAAAGAAAGAAGCCTACGCAAGAAGAACGGCATAAGGTATCATTCGGGGAGAGAAATACGCGCCTCCTGAAGTTATTGTAGCTAAGGTTGACTTTTTTAAAAGCTTTTTTGGAGTTTTTTAAGTAAAGGGAGTGTCCTATTGACAAAGAAGTACCGGCGACAGTTGGGGTATTAACCTGTGCCTTCCTGACTCCCCACTCCCCCTGGTAGAAGAATTTCTCACTAAGGAGAAGTCCTCTAGCTTGACTCCAGATTTACCGAAGAAAATCTTGTGTGGCATGACAACGGGTCATGGGTTTCCTACTTATTGATAATTTTTGTAAGCCGAGATTTACATTTCGCTCAGTGCTTGAAGGAATTTGATCAAACAGGAAGCCAAACGTTCGGATCATTAGCTTTCTTGTAAAGCTATTCTCGACGTTTTCCAGCTTTTCGATGACTGAGCGCTTATACGGTGAGAAAACTGCGGCTTTTCGTATTATAGTAGTGGCCTTACGTAGGACTTGTAGGTCTGGATGAGGATTTCAGGTCTTTTGATAGACAAAGCCCTAAACAGCCTGGAGATATCACCATCGCTTTAATTGCAATGACATCACAGAAATGAAGGTTCTTAGTATCTATAAAACCCAAATCAGTCATTTCGTCTACCCCTCGAATGGCGAACCGTCAAGATAGTGTTGGTGCCTAGGATTGGCATTCCCCAAATGTGGGGCTTTGTTCTTGATTCTAGAGATCGAGAACTTCCAAGTGCTAGACCAGGACTGCAGTGTGTTGTAAAGCAGTGAAGTCATCTCCACAGTCTGCAGTGCGAAAGATCTTCATGTTGTCGGCAAAAGCGCTGAACTCAATCTAATGAACTCAATCTGATGTCGGTTAATTGACTCAAAGACGAAGTATTTGAGTTGGATACAGAACATGCACTACCGTTGGTTTGTTATCATCGGAAATCCTCATCTACCAAGAACTTCCTTCTGTTATGCCTTATATAAAGTAAGATAATACAAAGTAATGTGAAAGCTGCACTTTCTAGTTGTAATAGGCTTGCTTGACTACCGTTGTATGGGCTGTGCCGGGTACTAGATAATCTACTACGTTCTTGGTTACAGAGCAGCCAGCTGACAGACAGCGTGCATACAGCGATCGAGTTCGAGAGTGATGAAGACTGTGACGTGAGTATCTAGAGAACCAACGTATATCCATTGTAATTGTAAGGTGTTCAATGCGTCTTTTCAAAGGACGGGAAGAGAAAAGTGACCACCGCAGAAGCTGATGACTCTGCCGCTTCGGATTTCGAGATAGTAGACGTTGACGAAGGTGGTAGCATCTCGTCGGACAAGGAGGAAGATGATGTTGCAGTTTGAAGCGTGTCTTGTCGAGCAAGATTTGTAGATTAAAGACGTGTTGTACGTTGTGCTTGTGCTAATTGTATCCGCCTAAGCGATCCGCTGTAACCATTATTAGCTATTCAGGGATTTCCTTACGCTTTTATCAATTGTAGTCCTTCGATACTAGTTACCACTAAGGTGGTGAGTTAGACATGATATGTAGCCGTCGGTAGCAACACGTACATGCCACCTCCCTCATGTCTTTCATTGTACCTAATGCTGTATAAAGCTGCTCTGGGATGCAATGTACTCGTACACTGTTCGCCGTGCTGATGCTGAACTTCAGAATCCTGTCGTCGAATTCATAACTGGTTTGATTGTCAAGGGTTACCAGTTTTGATCTCCAACCGAAGGTGACTCAAATATTCAGACAGGAAGTTGCTAGTGCTGCTCATGGTTTGAAGAAAATGCAAACGCGAAGAGTTCTGTGCCTGGTATCATTTGGTCAAGTTTCTCCCACTGCTTACAAACATGAGGAGAGAATACTTTCTAGCGTAGCTGAAGGTTGGAGATAAAGTGGGTTTGGATGGCGTGGTATCTCAAATTTGATAGCATTAAGACTTATGTCATCGGAAATGCTTTACCCTCTTTCATACAAAGTTTCCCAATATCGCTGGTATCCCGGCAGAAGTCAGTTTCGTTAGGCCTTCCAGGTGACTATTCCTGAGGTAGGTGTGTACGGGTTTTTCTAGGTTCTTACCGATGACGTCGATTCATGTGGTAAGAACGCAACCGTGAACTGCCTTCGCTTTCATTAGTTTTTGCATTAGTGTCGTTTTATGTATAATTTTTATGTTGGACCAATTCTGAGCTGTGTTCTGTTGTAACTAATTAATGAATTGGTTGGATCGGTTCTTGAATATGACACTTCCGTAGAGTCCGTTGTGTAAGCGTGATATCGCCAGACTCGAATCTGTTCAAAAGTTTTACGAGGAAAATCTGGGGCCGGATTCATCAACGACTAACCCGCGGGTATAAGGGGTAGAGATACCCACAATGAAGCCTGCGTCTCTGACTCTTGCGTTATCCCTGCCTGACTCTTATCTTATCTCTACACCTTATCACCCGCATACCCACGGGTTAATTGGTGATGAATTCGGCCTCTGGATAAGACTTCATGGATATGATAACACCACCATTCCCTCACCATTCCTGCGGAATGCTGAAAACACTTACATATCTTGGAAGAAGGAACGATCTAATTGTGATCTTCAAATTGATAAATGGCTTGGTTGGCCTTCCCGTGGAGGAATTTTTATTCATTCTCTTCTTCTACCACAAGTGGTGGCAATTGAAAGTACGTTTCAAAGGATAAAGGATAAAGGACGGCGTTACTCAATCCATTCTGGGATGCGCCAGCGCATTCTACTTCTACGGGATGTCGTGGAGGCGACATGAATGCGTATTTGGCCATACAATGACTTACCGTGGCCAGCCGATAAACAAGTCAGCGCTTTATCCTTCCCAGACAAGTCTGGTACCAATTCACCGACCCCGGAGGGATGGAAGGCCTGGTTGGCCTGGGCGGGAAATCCGAACCAGGAACCTGGTATCGGGTGCACGCGACAGTCGCGCCTCCTCCGACTGCGCTACACGCGCCTAAGTACGGTTTACTAGGCCAAAAAGCAATATGCGATCAGCACTCTTCACTTGTGGAGCTGGCACGGAATTTTTGAAGTTGTCGAAAAGCACACAATGCTTTTCCTGCCCTCGCTAGGTTTTCTTATCAGTTGTTTGTTTTGTTGCATGGATTTCCATGTATAAATTAATCCGACACGTCTTGCAGTGTGTTCGCACTTGGGCGACCTTGAAACGCAACTAACCTAAGGGCCTGTTCAGTCGGGAGCGACTGGTACGTGATGGATGGCAGACCTGCCGAACCTACTCTGTGGTATGATAGCCGTCTGTTACAGGGAATGGTCGCTCAGTAACTTAGACTAAGTTCAAGAACTCACTGCCGTTCATTACTTGCTAACTATTACACCCACCTTACCAAAGCTGAAATAGCGGCCGGAAACAATACTATAAGGAATTTTGCAAACCATAACATTGGAATCATTTGAAAGGAAAGCTGTCCTAATTGGCTACATGTTGTTACAGGATGTTTTGTTGCGATCAAAACTCTTGCGCCAGGCGGGACTCGAACCCGCATCTTCTGCTTTCCGGGCAGCGATGTTAACCTTACACCACCGGCGCTGTTTGATCGCACGTAACATCCGCGATATCCTCCAGGTCTGTCAGCACCCACCCGTGATACGGGATGGGCCGGCCGCTGATATCAGCATGGAACCGGTTAAGCTGGAGACCTTACTAGTAACAATGCTTTAACACATTTGGATATCGCGGAGGTTACGTGCGATCAAACAGCGGCGGTAGTGTAAGGCGAACATCGCTGCCCGGAAAGCAGAAGATGCGGGTTCGAGTCCCGCCTGGCGCAAGAGTTTTGATCGCAACAAAACATCCTGTAACAACATGTAGCCTCTCTACCAGCCACTCCAGGCTTAAGCAAATGTGTTAAAGCATTGTTCTAATTGGAATATCATGGAATTCCGAAGCAGTATTACATCAACAGCAACTACCCTTGCTATTAATATAAAAATCCCAATTCTAGCTCTCAATCTAGAAAATTGGTGTACTGTTGGAGATGCAATCTGTGTAATTTGCAGTAAGTGGGCATTGCTAACACACCTTCAAGAACGTATTAAGGAGCATTTGTACAAGATTAACAGATGAATAAGTCCACTATTTTATACGTTCACTTTAGAAAATGTAATGTTTCCATCACTATTACTATTTTAAACAACCTCGGTGACGATAGCGAGAAAATGATCCGCTTGGAATTGCTTCTTGGATAAAATTTGTAACGACACCCTTCACTCTTGGGCTTAGCGACAATGTAAAAGGTTATGGCAGTACAAGATGTACGCGTCCTTCCTCCCTTCTCCACCTCGGACCACGAAGCCATCTATTTTAATTTCTTGACCCATTTTCAGCTGCTAAAAGTTCAGTATCGGCTTCAGGACTTCATGCACGGTGACTACAAAGCAATTTGTGAAGAACTTCTGAAAATTGATTGGCGCGGCAGATTTGAAAGATGTTTATGTGCTGATGAGTGCTATGATGTATATCTTGAAATCTGCAATAGACTTATTGAAAAATACATCCCACTACGTCGACAAAGCAGGTACACT
>CANAIB010000212.1:0-15534 GCA_947359475.1 Heligmosomoides polygyrus bakeri
TCTTGTTCTTTCCTCAATGTTCAGTGATTGCAGGTTACTGTTTTTCGCATGGGAAAAGATTTCCTCGACTGTTAAAAGTAGTTCTGCATTCTAGCCGTCTTCAAAAGCAGGTTCTTCAGCGTGCCTCTCGTTTATCTTCCTCTCCATTTAATAATTTACGCCTTCGTAGATCTCTCACATAGAAAGAGAAACATCGTGCGATGGATGGGCACAATTGGAATGTTATTTCTTGTTCTGAAAATAGTTTCCATAGCAGTTCTCAACAGCCGGCTTTCTTAAGTCAACTTTGTGATTCCTCCAGCTCTCCTGAAGGAGATTCTATTCATCCTCCTTCTTCGGGAAGCTTTTAAGAACTTCTAGCAATTCTCTTGGTCAATTCCACTGCTTGCTGTCTAACATCAGATTGTTGGTTAAGAATGCAGATTTTCTGATTACTGCCGTTTGTGAATTAAAATGCGATCTTGTTTTTCTTACCGAGTCCTGGCTCAATTCAAAAACTAATCTTGCTCCTATGTTATATGTACTCAACAGAAAATATGAAGGTATCATATGCGATAGAAAATTTAAAAAGTGGCGTATTATTCTCCACCTTTTGAGAAACTACTTCGACTGTAGGGTGGTGTTCGAAGATACCGCCTACAGGTTGTTGATATGCGACATTATCGCTAAAAACAGGTGTGCTAGGTTCACTGTGGTTTATACGGTCCACGTTTTAGCACAATTAGTTCGGATAGTCTGACTAACCATAAGGCAACCAGTGTACCATAAACCACCCACTCCATCATTGTCTTTCCCTGTTTTTTCTCTAGCTAACTGCCTCAGTTTATACTCCCACTTTCTTTCCTCCGCGGTCATGCTTCTTCATACAAAAATGCCTACCAAGCCTGCACCATGAAGTGTTCGCACGTTTGCAAGGGATCGCCGCGAATAGAATTGGGACTTTCGACTTTTACCCGACGTGACCCGGAAACGTAGGGCTTGCCTATTCTATAGATGTACACAGGTCCACAATCAGCCTACAAACACCAAGGACGTTCAAATCCTGACTTTTGAGAACAGCCCTTCGCTAAGAAGAAGACAGGTTGTCCGTCGGCTCTTCCAGGCCCGATATCACGATAAAACGGCTAGAAGGCAGAACTACTCTTAACAGTCGAGGAAATCTTTTCCCATGCGAAAACAGTAACCAGCAAACACTGAACATTGAGGAAACCAAGAATACAAGCAACAGAGCTTAAGTGATGAAAAGCGTTATCGACCGAACGGGTTTATGCACTGAAACAGGCGTGACAGGCTGCGAAACGACAGTGGAAGGCGGAGTATTAACCTTAGATTCTAGCAAAGCATGAAGTTTAGATTTGAGCTATGCATTCTCCTTCCACGGCTTGATTACCTCCTCCAGCAGTTCAGAATGTCGCATGTTCGCCTGTCTGATCTCCTGCCTTGCCTCAATGATGTAGTCGATCACGAATTTCATGTAGCTGGGCATCTCGGCGTTCATACCCAATGCTTCAAGACATGGTGACGTAGAGCTCACACGGTCGTTCTCAAGCACGTCTTGGCTAACAGGTCGCACTGGAACAGATGGAGAACTGCAGCCAATAACTCCATATCTGGAGGTAAGAAACAAAATCGATTCTTCCCTCGACGAGAAATAGATTCACCTGGTCAGGTGGCAACGTGAAAACTAAAATAAGTGTCCCCTTGCCACAAGAGACAACGCAGGAAATGTGTAGAGACGGAAGGCAGTAGAATCGGAGTTTTAGAGTACTGCGAATCTCGAAATATTCGGTCAGGCGACTATGTTCGTAGTAGCGGACCCGACCACTAGCGGCCGTTGCAGACGCGAGAATGATATTAAGGAGGCTTGACTATTTTTCAGAGACAGTTGCTTATCATAGAGTTTCGGAACAGCTTGAATCACCCCATGTAGAGCTTGTCGAGCCTAGGATTGAACACTCAAAGATAGTTTCTACGATGGTGACAAAGGAACAAGGACAAACTTTACCACTTTTCAGTCATTTTTTAACAATATCTAAAACTGAGTGATACCTCTTGATTTACCAGGAGACTATGTCAACGGTAGGTCCGAACATCGAAGTCGAGTACGTGGGCCCTGTGTCAGAAATGTCTCATTTCAGCTCTGCTTCAGAAATAGAAAAATGCTGATTTTGTCTGATTTTGAGCAAAGTTGCAGCCCATTGAAACTTCGGGCTTCGGTGGCTTGTGTTTGCCTCGATGAAATGCCAGTGACCGGACGCCTCACTGGATAATGTGGCGGACTCTTTATCACGTGGTCGATGGTTTCAATCCATTCGGTGTTATGCATTCCCCATAAACGTGCTAATGACAGAATTTACCTACAATGTTTTTTCACACTATCGCTTCATCCTCGCTTCGTGAAGAACATAAGTGGTTAGCCGAATAATTTTCTTACATATTTTATTTCATATGGTGGATGAGCAATGTGAAGGGATTATTTCCACTTAACGCTCACAATGCAGCAGTTTCAGGAACTTATCTTGTTGCATTCACCTAAGCACTGGAGGGTCATCAGCGATGATTCTACCTCTTCTCGCCCTATTATTGCTGCAGGAGCAACGACGCGTACCAGGAAATGCTTCGAACAGAGGCTTGCATCCCATGAAAGAGCTTGAAGTGCTGATTGCAAAAGTGGAAATTGAAGGATAAGGATAGGGAAAGGGGAACTGATCGCCCAATCCTCTTTGGGCTGCACCACACGTATTCTCTCTTCGTGATGGTGCATGGAACAGTTGGCGCTTACTTCGAGTCGGCTACCTAGCGCCCAACGTCGAGATCAACGTTGCCAAATGCATCTCCTGAGCAAGTACTCATCGGTGAAGGTTCATCTTGTCGGCTACCGGTCGCGTGCGGCTGACGCATGCTCCGCAATCAGCGCAGCTAAGCTGAGAGCGTCAAAGGCAGCGGCGACGAGTAGCGGTGATCTTGCTTCACAGAGTGACTCGTAAGTTCGATGTCTGCCGGCATATTCTAGGATAGAGGTCTGCTGATTCAAAAATCTTCATCCCAAGGTATTATCACTTCTTTCACCAACAGCACAGATCATGGTCTCCTAGTATAACTCATCAAACGTCATTCATAGGTTATTTGTTTATTCATTTATCTAAGGCATATTATGGAGATCGGGAGGTCAGGCATAGCCCGATCTGGCAGCGAAACGGTCCCGCCTGACGCTATAAAAGGGGACCAAAAGACCCGAGGCCAGCTCTCTCTTCTCCGCCACTGCCACTGCCAGCTCGTCACTACACCGCCACCGCCATCGCCACCGTCATCGCCAACCCCACCGCCGGCTCGCCACCTAGCCTCTACCCCCAAACCGCGGGTGGTCTTCGCTGGTCGCTCGCCACACCGCCGGGACAATTTGTGTTTCACGTTTCACGTGTTTTTTGTTGTTAATAAAGTTTATTTTCTAACGATCAATTTCACTCCGGGCCGGAAGAGTACCATATGGGACCAATTCGGTTCTCAGAGTGTGAGTTGAAGGGATCAGAAATTAGGGAGTCAGCGCCTATAGAGAGAACGGCGATCGAGGGCTTCAGCGAAGAACAGTCCAAGAATCGAGTGTGGCCGGTGTTGTGATAACCACGTTCTCGCCGAAGTTTGAGCAGCAGGAAAAGTGCGAGAATAAGATTGAATAATTTCAGTTATACTAACCTGCCTCGGCCACGAATTGCGAGCACCAGTCGTCAACACGATGGACAAGGATATCGAGGTGAGGGAACCTGGTGCCGAGCGGCTATTTGCTGTAAGTCTGTCCGTAGAACTGGGACGAGTAAGGAAATATATCCAGACATAAAGTCAAGGATAAAGGAGAACTTAGAGGAGGCAAGAATAGCCTCAAAATATAGAGCAGTGATAGAGAAAACCGTTACGGATCAGGTGGTAAAGGCATGCGAGGTATTGCATGAACTAAGCAGTCGCTCTGAAGCGTACCTAACTTTCGGTGGAGAGATGACCCACTTGTTGAAGCCTAAGGGTATAGAAACACTAGGAGACCTGCAAGACTTTCTGACAGTAGTGGATAGTGATAGCGCGCTAATTTCCGATATCTGCACATCACTGGAAACGGATGTGTTACAGGTACGAGACGTTGTTTCGGACATCCAAACGCTGCAGGAAACGACGTCTTCGAGGACGAGGGTAGCCAACGAAGAAGACAAGATGGAAAAAGAAGCTGTGGGGAAAGGTACAATGGAGGTTTCCCGAACACCGATTTCTGCAGGTGAACAGGAACAGGAGAGCCACGGATTCGAGCGAGGGACGGCGAGTGGAGCACCCTGCGAGCAGCTCTGGAGGCAGCCTTTGAGAATCTTGGAGAACGCCGCTCATGCAAATCAAACAGGTCAGGACTATATGACAAATTTCCTGGCATATCTACAGTCCAGCACATGTCCCAACCCGAGTGTATTGAGGCAAACCGAAGGAGAATTTCAAGGAGTTCCTGCGCAAATTCCGTAGTAAGTATTCACCGTTGGGGCGCACTGATGCAGCGCTGACCGAAATCCTTAGGGAAAACCATCTGGACGGCAGAGCGAGAAGTGTGTTCCTAGCGATTCCCGAAGAAGTAGTAGAACAAGTGTTTGAGGCAGTAATAAGCGAGATGGAGAGGGTGTTAGCTAACGACCCTACTGCCGCTAGGATGTGAGCCATAACGAAATTAAAGAGCTTGAGGCTGAGACCGAATCAGTCTAGTTCTGAGTTCTGCGTTATTCTGGAGAATTTGGCGCCTAAAGCGAACCTTGATAGCAGTATCTCAGGCAGATCTTTGGAATATGCGAGCATTATTCTGGAAAACGTTAGGAACTGGCCCGAACACGTGCAGTTACTGAACCTACTGCACAGAACGGAACCTAAGACAATCAACTACACTCCGGACCAGGGGTGTGCGATAAATTTTTTCGGTAAATTTTTAACGACCACTTTTTAACGAAAAAATTTTGCGTTAAAAACGGTAAATTCGGTAAATTCGTTGAATAAAATGTCTCTTAGCTGCATTCAGTTTGGCTGCATTTTAGCATGTAAAAAGCGAGGTCTTTTTTTCTTATTGAATTTTTTTCGACTCTATCTGTATGATAATTATTATTATGAATATATGCCTTCATCTTCGCAGCAAATAACAAAAGTCCATCTATCATCAAAAAATTGCTAAGAGAGAGAAATCATGAGGATTTTGAAACCAAAGAGTAACAAGACTTCTAAAATAGGAAATTTCTTACTATGTCTAGTTTCTTTAGCTGGTAGAAAGTCGTCCAGCTTCTGGTAAGATCCAAGGTGCATCGTACCACGGGTCAACGTTTTTGAGCTTTTCTTTTTCTTCTTGACGAATTTTTTTTTTACAAAACCTGTAGACTAGTAGACTTTTGCTGCCCAACATTCCTCTAACCATAACTGTCTTACAAAACTGCAGAATGTTTAATGAAGAATTCAATCAGGCAACGATCACAGCGAATCCCTTGGTACAGCCCGTCATTAGATGATATTTGCGAAGTCCATAAATCTGCATGTTTCACAGAATGGCTATCTTTGTCATAAAAGGTTCTATTCTCACTGCAGACGACAGCAGAAAATCAAATAAACAGCCACAAACCGTTGTCCAAATTTTTATCGAATTGAATTTTTCTGCAATACGTGTTTCTGCCTTTACCACCCAAGCAACGTAGATTTCAATTGTTAAGCTCTTTCTCCTTTGTATATCAAGCAAATGCATAAGAGGCACGAGCCTTTATAAGTGCCTTCCTCGTCCTTCATAAACAGTGGTCCACCTTGTTGTTATCTTTCCCAATTCCTCCAAATAGGACTCGTCTGTCAGTAAGTCTTTTACGATTTTTTCAGCAATTGACCACTCAGGTTTTCTTCTTGAGGAACCTGGTACCATACAACGCTATTATGCAACACATTTGCTTGAATTTCGAATATGCTTTGCGTTTCTCAATTTCCTCCTAATTTTGTGGAGCATATTTTGGATTGATGAACGGTATTAAAGTAAATTCGCATGAAAAATCCACACACATAAGGAAATTTCTTGCTAGAGCCGGATCTGCACCCTTAAGAGTATACCTCTTTCGTAAACCTTTGAAAACTCTTTATGCGATAGACAGCTTGTAAAGTACCAGTTTTTATACCACTCTACCTATACAGTACCGCGCATAGGCTTTGGTCAATTGCGGAAAACAACGCTTTTGAGCGGGCGCGACAACCTGTAGAGGAGGCGACAGCTTGTAGAGTGAGCGTTTAGGGAGTTTTAACAGAAATTCTTAGCCGTCCTACTCAGGAACTGTTCTAAGACTGTCCAGGTTGCCTTTGGAGTGCATATAGAATCGAACCTTTCAATCGGGGGGGGGGGGGGGGGACAACGTTTAGAGTGAGCGTTTGTAGAGTTTTATCAGAAATACCCCGCCCTACTCGCATAGCTTGTGTTTCGTAGCGTTTTCATTGCGTTCTCTACGCTTTTTCAACTCCACTTACGAAGTAAATATCACAAAAACTGTGAAAAAACTGAATGGTTGGTAATTATAAACAACAAATATGTAGCAATCAAACGCAAGAAACGGACCAGGAAGTCGGAAACACGGAACGACAGCGTAGAAAAGTGGGGTCGCGCGCAGATAAATTGGTCAAGGAGCAAGGAAACAATTCTTGAAACTCGAGGACAATATCGATTACCTACCCTGATTCAAGTAAATAGAATGTTTCCAGTATACTGCGAAAGGAAAAAAATCGTACAAAATGGATTTACTTGGAGAGGAAGCAAAATTTTAAAATGGTCACAAAAAGTCGTTAACGCAATTTAACGGGTTTTTTCGTCGTTAAATTTCGTTAAAAAGTTTTAACGAAAAATGCCGGTAAATCCGGTAAATCGGTAAATCGTTAATCGTTAAACGCACACTCCTGCTCCGGACCGGAAGGGTACCACAATAGACAATTGTTCAGCACAGAGACTGTAAGGAAGCATAAAAAAATCAAGGAACAACGTAAAACGCGGTGAATGTGACTATCAGACGTGTAATAAACTATTACAAACAACATATTTAGCAGCACACTTTAATTGTTAACATTTCACAAATCACTACAGGTCCGGGCAGAGAGTCTCCTTAGATCTTCATGCTCGAACAGTAGCAGGCAGAATTCCTGGAGAATTCGACACCTTTGGAAGTCTGGCCTGAGTCGCGATTCAGCCACTGAGACATGGAATTTCAACTTTCCTCTCATGGTTCTTGTCAAAACACCATCAAGGAACTTTCTTGGGTCGACGGAATCCTTACTTGCGAGAATTTTGTACATCATGATGAGGTCAACGATTTTTCTTCTATTTCCCAGGGAAGAGAGGCCAAAAAGCGTAGTCCGTTGAGCACCGCTTGTAATGGAGCCATAATCCCCTATAGCACTAAAATGTCCGGAGAAGCACAGCTCGCTCCCCATTATGTATCCATGATCACGCACTTCGTTGATCTTGCCTAAAACTTGGCTGCTAATCGGGTATTCCGGAATTTTAGCACGGCTTTTAGGCCCGATCATCAGAAAGTGTGTTTTCTCGTGGTCAGTTGCAGGAGGCAATTCCCATATTTCTGCCCAGCGACTAATAGAATCAATGGCCAGCTGGAGGAACTTTGAGTCTTCGTCGTTGTCAATCCTTTTGAAGATCTTTTCATCATCAGCATACCTTTTTCGTGTCATCCCCAAATCAGTGATATGGCTTGGAAGTTCGTACGTATGCAACAGAAATAGTATTGGGGACAGTACTCCGCCTTGCGAAACACCGCTTAATGCGGAAAAGACCTTGGAGTACTGGCCTTCGATTCTAACATGATAGTTCCTCAACAGTTTCTGAGACATTGAGGGGAATCGAAAGTGAGCTGATTGGGGACTCTCTCATTTCTAATGCTTGAAAGAAAGCAACCAATTCTACGGCAGTTCTCAGAGACGGCTTCATTGTGCAGCTCCCGCTACTTGTGTGTTCGGTGGTCGGCGCGAGAAAGCTCCTCGGTCACAAGACAGTTCATTATCTAGCTAGGCGTAAGTGTTTTCATTGATAACAACTCGCAGTTCGTGCCCACCTCTACTGAGCTGCATCATCTGCCGTTATCGATTGAACGGCTCCATGGTTGTTTTCTTGTGCTCATTTTCTCCTATTCCCCTTACAACGGCATTTGATATTGCTCTTTCCGTTATATCTGAATCTGCGCCAGGCCAGGCTCCCCATTAACAGCAATTCCACCGAGCAACGCTGTTGGATTGATGACTGGGCTGTTGGTCGAAACTCATGGCCAAAACTGATCTTTTTTTGAGATCGTGTTGCTCTGAAAATTAGGCTATAAAAGCAATAAAGAGCACTCTTCTCATGTTAGGCTTATGTTATACCTCGACGACACGTCAGCGGTGCTGCGACCCGTCGCCGACAACCTGTCGCCGGTAGAGTGGAAGCTCTGGCATGACGAGCACGCGAGAGAACGCCGCTGACGCGCGCCTTCCGCAGCCAGATGGCCAGCGACAACTTGTCGCAGCTCTCCGCACTACGACAAGCTGACGAAAGCGTCGGTGACGTCGCCGACGACATTGTCGGCGACGGGAGTATAGTACCCCTGGGGCGCGCCGCCGAAGTATAACATATGCCTTACACTCATCGGTCAAGGTTGAGGACAGAACGGAAGTAGTTCTGAGCATCGTCGACGTTCGAAGATCGGAGAGCTGTCGCTGGTCGGACTTCTTCGTGAAAGCCCTGAACGAACTATGTGACGTTCTTCGTGCCACTTGGGGGAGGAGAATCCATTGGAGCACTCTGGCATGCGACGTGGCGAATAAAGATCCTGATGACGCTCGCTCTAGAAAGTCGATGATCGACGACCAGATAAGTGTAGGTATATACATAGGTCGTGCTGTGTGAGAGGTGGATACATCCAGAAGCATACTTTCTCCGATAGCATTCGCATATTATTCGGCAAAACTTGCACTTTCTTCATGTTCTAGGAGTCGCCTTTTCGAAGCTGTTCTTTCTGACTGACTTCTGCTTATTCCTAGCATGGTAGTGATGCTCGCGGATAGCTAAGTCGCGCATCAGCTTTCCTCATATTTTCGTCGCATTAGTTTTTTTCGTAGTTTTCTGCTCGTTCATTACAAGCCATTCAAAGCACCTATGCGATTTCGATTTCCTCGAAATATTGCTGTACTCAAAATCATTTAGGAAACCTGGCTTTTATTAAGCACGAGTTTTTCTATCCCTTGCCGGATTATGAGCACTCAGGTTAGTCTTACTTCTGTCTTCTGCTTCAGCTTATTCCAGCAAACTTCTACTCATCTGTATGAATTTATTTGGGCCAGTCGTCTACTTTGACAATGCTTGGGATGTGCTTGGCAGCGAGCATTATCCTCTACACTTTTAGTAGAAATAAGCAGAATTCTGCCTTAAATTATCAGTTTTACGTTACCAGCTGTAGAGTGACAGCTTGAAGTGTGTCGTAATTTCACAGTGTGAAGCATTTCCGGATCATTGAGGGGGGAGAGGAGGGGAATCAGAACTAAACGATGAATAAATGACTATGGATGAGAGGATGTTTATTTTACAATAGGTTGCATTTTCCGTTTTTCAGATAGTAATAAGCAAGTGGAAAAATGGGTGCAGCTAAAAGCGAACATACAAAATTCGAGTGTATTGTCAGTTGGGCAAGATCCTTGAAGTCTAGTTTCTGCCTCGTCTTCCAAGCTTTCTTCGAAATGCGATAGTGTTAAACGGTTTTCGCTGGAAGCATTTTTTTCTATGAGGCACTGAATTTTTGATTCTATAGCCTGCACAGCGTCGTAGCCGGCACACGTCTCTGCCGACGAAAGCATACAGTGTTGTTTAGTTGCTTCGAGCACTCATTATCAGACGAGTAGTAGATCCCTTTTGGGGTCATGAAATGGGATTCCGCAGTTACAGCGCCTCATCTGTATAGTAGGATTATTCGGACTGTCCTCAAGAAGTTCCTAAACTCGGTCAGAATTTGCGGTTGTTGAACACCCGAAGGATAGCGTCCAACCAAGTGTCGTTTTCACGGAACGCTCAGAATGTATGTACCCCTTGGAGCCGTCTTATTCGATTTCTGTAGACTAGCAGTTTTTCGTTCACTGCTTCATTAAATCAGTTGAACCAATAACTTCTAAAATCAATTGAGTTGTTGGCAAAAGTTCTCAAAAGGGCTTTGAAGTGAGGCGACCATCCAAAGCTTGGTCTTGGATCAGTTGCTCACATAAATTTGGCGAGTAGGTCCGTTTGGGACAGCCTTAAGAAGTCTTTAAGGACAGACATTGCAGAACCTGAACATCTTTTAAAGACGGTGTTTAAGGCAAGAATCGTCTCAACAGAACTTCCAAAAGCATTATGGACATGTTCTTTAATTCATTTGTCTTTTATATAGAAACTCAAGCGAACTGGGTAACGTGACCATAGCGATTCTGAAGGTTCAGTGAAGACGAACATTCGAGTTTTGGTTGTTGAACTTTCTAAAACAGCTCGCAGGATAAGCCGTGAAGGTGTGCGGATCGAAAAGTCCAGTACCCAGTGGAGAGAACTGTATTTTTCGTTCTGTGTTCCTCTCCAGTGGGTTCTGTACTTTTCGACCCCATATCTTCATTGCTTCCACTCAAGTCCTATACACGGCGCCTTACGAAAAGCACCTCAACTGCGTTTTAACAAGCTTGGAGAGAGCTTTAAAAATCCGTAATTTATTTTATTTTAATAAAACACCGTAAGAGGTAGCAACATTGTCGCACTGACCATATATGTATAAGAAACCCAACCTCCGGTCCACGTTATCCGTCTTTTATCACCTGTTGTCCAGCTCATCGTTGGTTTGCTAGAAGACGCCAGCAAAGTCTCGTTTTCTGCCGCAGTAGCTTACAGTCTTTTTGTCCCTCGAGACTATCGCAGGGTGTTCCATCTTATGTTGGGGACTTTCATGAACGCGTTCCACCAACTCTCGGTCTAGCGCACACCCCCAAGTTTAGAATTTTCTGCAGCTTTTTGCCACCCGTTATGCAAACTCTGCTTTGACAGTTCCCCCAGTTAGATCTGAACCTCTCACTGCACCCTAGGGTCCTTTTTGAAGAGTGTCTCGATTGGCCAGCTCGTACGCCGTCGCCAAACCGACAGTGCACCATCTGCGGTGCGCCGTCGAGCGGCTACCACTTCAATGCGCCATCGTGCTCGGCCTGTGCGGCCTTCTTCAGGTTCGTCTACGACCCACACTTGCCAGTACGCTCCAGTGTACGTATTACATTTTCAGGCGAACGGTAACGTTGGGAAGGCAGTTTCTCTGTGCCCACCAGGGCAGATGCAAGGTGCATTTCGGTGAGTGAAAAACATTTTTCATCTCAATTCTGGGTATTTGCTTATCAAATTGTTGCTCCCTTTCTAGAGATGCGGATTATTTGTCGAGCATGTCGCTACGCAAAGTGTATTCGAATGGGCATGGAAAGACAAGGTGCTCTTAGTCTTGTGCGCTTTTATGGAGCGCTCATTCATTGTTCTTCTGGATTTCAGCAGTGCAGCCTCGCAGAGACAGCAATGCCGGTCGACGCAAAATCTCCTACTCGAAGAGGTCCGCATCAATGAAGCCGCGGTCGACGGAGAGAGTAGCAACAACCGCTGTGAGTCTACATGCTCCAAACCTATCAGTGCCCAAATTTTAAGAATTTGCATCTGTATAGATCGGGTCTCATTTGGTCCTTTCTTGTAAGGAAACATATGCAGACCTTGTGATTTATTGTCCGAGCGCAATAAGTGAATGGAGAGTAGTTAAAGTGCAACACAAGTTCTCTCCGCTTTTGAATTTTTTGGATTTTATTTTTTATTTTTCTAAGAGGCAACCTACAATCAGTGAACAATATAATCACCATTAATAATGATCACTTGCTGCCATCTCCTGGGCAACTTTCAATGCCCCGCCTGAAGAACTCTGGAGGTTTGGACGAGAAGAATGCAGTCAGATCGTGTTCCAGATCACTTCGATCACCGCATATTTTCTCGTCCAAGAGATGCTGCAGAGAGCGGAAAAGCTCTGAATCGGATTGTGCTAGATTAGATGAATAAGAGGGATAGGGAGGACTTTCCGTCCCAGTTCCACCAAATTTCTGAGCGTGTGGAAAGCAACATGCGGACGGGCGCTGTCGCGTAAAAAAATTTCAATTGCTCGGGTCTCCGATCCAGTGCAGCCTTGGTACGTTCCAGCTGGAGACTGTACAGTACCGCCGCTAAACATTCGGCCAAACGACGTTTGCGATGCAAAAACGCGTTTTCTGCGTCGCATCATGATAACTTTGTTCAAAATAGAGGTTTTCTCACTGAAATTTACAAGGGCTCCTAACATCACCCTACCTACCAATGGACATGCAATCGCCATTAAAAAGTGGATGGAAGCCTGAAAACCAGTACCGCAATTAAGGAGAGTCCTAATTACGGTGACCCGACCCAACACCGTCGCCGAGTCTCGCTTAATTATGTCTCCAGACACAAATAGTGCTGCCAGTTGAATTTTAAACTTCCTAAACCTAATTAAATTTTATTTTCCTTCCAATTATGACCTTCCTCTGGTTGTAGCAATTCATTTGGTACCAAACTTGGCAGGAAGATATGCACTAAGTATGCAGCTGCGTCGACCGATTTCGATTATTTCTACAGAAGGCTCATTCTAAAGCTTGTTGTTGTAGCTTGACACCTACCTACTCATCTTTCAGGAGGAAAAATGACGTAGAAAATTCACGTTTCGAGTTCATTTTGGGCACTTGCGTGCTGGTTGCGATTCGTCAGAACTGTTAGTGAACCTTGGTAAACAACACTCTGTCGTCGAGTTTGGTGCGATGTCCTAAGGAATGAGTTAGTCCAAAAATAAGCCTACGCTAACCATACACAATGTAGATACTCCATGTATCAAGTATCGAGAGGCCAGGTGATCAGATGGCAGAATTTCAACGGCTTGAAGTGAAGACCTTTTTCAAAAGTGCAACTGAGTTTCTACAGCGTTCCACGCTCAGTCTTCGCAGAATGAATGCTGGAAAGCCCAGTATGGTAATTATTCAATTTTTCGCTTAAAACCTCCAACCAGTTCGGACGGATTGTTTGGACGCACCAGATCGAGCGCTGATGCTACATGCTGGCCTCCTTCGACCATGGTTGCGCTGACCTGACATGCCCTACAGAGACATTGCATCCGGATGTCTCACCAACGAGTTCCTCATTTCTCTCTCTCGTAACTGCGGTATCGACTTTATGCGGCCTATCATTATCGATCCATGCTTCCAAATCTCGATGAGTTTTTGGGCTTTCCGGTTTGCGTAGATCACACAGACTCCATAATTCTTAAAATTGTGTCCCTAGTCGCAAGGCAAAATATGTATATATCATTTTCATGTCGAGTTGGACACTCTTCAAATCAAACTGGGCACTTCTAATTGTAAGCTAGCCTCAGAATTTTGAAATCAAATTAAATATCTTCCAAATTGAGAGGAATTTCTTACAGGTTAAACTACGAATATTTCAAGGAGGGTAGAATAATTTTTGTCCAAGAAAAACGTGCTGTAACTTTTTGGAATTCAGCTGCTCGAACGAGTGTAATAATTTTGTACAATTTTTTTAGAAAAAAAAACTAATTTTTGTCTTAAAACGCAACAAAACACTTGTAAAGCTCGTTGCGATTTTTATTTGATTGATAGTGTGAACGCTGCTTAGATGAAGTATCAAAGTGGAAATATGTGTGATTTTTGCAATTTTCTTTGTTATATTTTTAAAGGTGTAAAGCTCCATGCAAACAGCAATTTTGCTATCAATCAGATAAAAATCGCGACGTCATGGACAAGTGCATGGCGCAATCCCCTTTGGTGTTAAAAACTGCCGCTTTTCTGCTCTTTAAAACAGGATATAAAACATTATTTTCCACAAAAAATGAGACTTTTATAAAAGTTCAAACAAAGTGTTCAGTTTTTGTGTAAGTGATTTAAAACTTGAAAGAAAGCATACTGAAATTTTCTTAAAGAAAAAATTATTTTAATCTTTTTGTAGGGTGTTCACTTTAGTGTCAGTTTAGTGTAGAAGAAGCTCTTTTCGACTTGGAAGAGTTCGCTTTGGTTTCATAAGTAGCTAGCTTATTAGCTAGCTTAGAGGAGTGTCCAATTGAAATTGAAAAGTGCTCTCTTCAAATTCAAGTGAAAATGGGTGAAATGGGCATATTAAGATCAGCTTCTATGCTAATTAGCTCTACCACTCGTGGTAAAGCTGCTTCACCACAAATAATTTTTAAATAGAGAAATAAAATAGAGTTGATTGGGCTTTTAACAACAGCTCGAGTTTGGTGCGATGTCCTAAGGAATGAGTTAGTCCAAAAATAAGCCTACGCTAACCATACACAATGTAGATACTCCATGTATCAAGTATCGAGAGGCCAGGGTGATCAGATGGCAGAATTTCAACGGCTTGAAGTGAAGACCTTTTTCAAAAGTGCAACTGAGTTTCTACAGCGTTCCACGCTCAGTCTTCGCAGAATGAATGCTGGAAAGCCCAGTATGGTAATTATTCAATTTTTCGCTTAAAACCTCCAACCAGTTCGGACGGATTGTTTGGACGCACCAGATCGAGCGCTGATGCTACATGCTGGCCTCCTTCGACCATGGTTGCGCTGACCTGACATGCCCTACAGAGACATTGCATCCGGCTGTCTCACCAAAGAGTTCCTCATTTCTCTCTCTCGTAACTGCGGTATCGACTTTATGCGGCCTATCATTATCGGTCCATGCTGCCAAATCTCGATGAGTTTTTGGGTTTTCCGGTTTGCGTAGATCGTATTAGGTTGTCCGGAGAGTTCTGAGCGCGCTTTAAGTGCTTCACTTTGAACTATCATAACTTTCTCAAATCTTATCGGATTTGGTCGAAATAAGCTCCGTTCGAATCAGTACTTTCTGCCAACGGGCCACCAGTCGACCTATTCCATCAGCGAAGAAATTGGGTGGTCGAGATTCGACAAAATCCGCGAAAGCTGTTTTGGCTTGGATCTGATTGTTGAAGGTTTTACTAGTGAGAAAGTTCTGAAAATGTTTGAAAAGGTGGTAGTGGGGTGAGGGGTCTGGAGAATATGGCGGCCTAAGCCTTTAATTCGTTCAATTTTCGAATAGTGATTGTGAAACGTGTGGGCTCGCCTTATCGTGCAGAACAATTGGGCCTCTTCTGTCGACCGATGCTGGCTGAAGTTGCCGCAAATTTCGCTGCATTTCGTCAACTTCCTTACAGTAGGCCTCTGCTGTGATCATTTGGCCTGGTTCCAAAGAGTTGTAATGGATCTCACCAGCCGCCGAACACCACATAGTGACCATTACTTTTATCGTGAAAAAAAATCTGTACAGAAAATAGCATTAATGCGAGTTGAATTTTCGCTTAATAATAGACGAATAAAAAATAGCAACACGAAGCGCTAGAACTTTCTGGACAACCTGCTAGCACAAATTTTTTCTTCAGTGTTTAGGTTTCATACAAAG
>CANAIB010000213.1:0-15518 GCA_947359475.1 Heligmosomoides polygyrus bakeri
AGGAGTTGTTCTTAGTGAGAAATTCTTCTACCGGGGGGGGGGGGGGGGGGGGGAGTCAGGAAGGTACAGGTTAATACCGCAAGGCACAACTGTCGCCGGTATTTCTTCGTCAAATAGGACGCTGCCTTTATTCGAAAAACTCCTAAAAACTCTTCTCTTATCTTAGCTAGAACAACTTCAGGAGTCACGTACTTTCTATACCCGAATGATACCTTATGCCGTTCTCGTTCTTGCGCAGCCTTCATTCTTCTTCTTTCTTTTTAATGATTTCTTCTTCCTACGTTTTATGGCTGTTTACTGTTGTTTTGATTTATTTATTTATTTATTTATTTATTTATTTGCACAAAATTGTGCGCTAAAATAGTTAATGAAACACAGTGGACACGATGTAAGGAAAATCGAGAATCACCAAATAAAGTAAAATGAAACCTCAACAGATCAACCAAATGCTTCAACCTAACTATCAGATGAGAACAACCCTCAATCAAGAGGAAAAAGCAGTCTCAGAAATCAAATGAAAGTAGCTTTCAAATGTGCGGGTCTGGGGTATGGGAACTTCATGAAGACGAGCAGTGGCCGGCCAACACTGCAAGTCGCTAGAAACGGCTCCGGATACCAGCTTAGCAGGTCCGCCGCCTCCATCAGTGCCCATTTGACGGTTGTATGGGAAGGGTAAGGTAACCTTAAATTTTTGATGAAATAGAACAAAAACAATGACAATGTGTCAGAAAAAGCAGAGATTCAGACATTTTTTTTGATTCATTTAACATAAGTGCAAGCACCTCTGCTTATAGGACACGTTGAAGACCATGAATCCCACAAAGCTCAAGATGAGGGTAGCTGCCGTCAACCCGTTTGCCACCATCTTTCACAAATTTCCGTCAGCTTTTTCCATAGCATCTTCACATTTTGGGAGTCCTTCTAGGTTTAATTCCACATGCCAATCACTCTGACAAGGCCCGTGCAAAGAACAAACAGCAGGATAGTTACCGCTTCCGTTTATTGATTTACTTACCTATTCTTTTATGAATGCACAATAGTTCGCCATAAAAATTTGAAATCTAAAAATGCAAACCTAACAAATTAACGGAACTGGACAAATCAATGGTTTAACAAGTGTGAGTTCTTGTGAAGTGGTCGATTTCCAGGGACGGATTTCAAAAGAAGTAGAACATTAGAGAAGTTTCGCAGAGCACTTCGGATAGAAAATAGTGGAGGTGCTGCCAAAAGAAATGAAAAGGGAAAGACGAATGATGCTTGGGAAGACATCACTATCTGTGAGCCGCAGCAGCATGCAGCAGGTAATCGAGATGCTGGATTTTCGGGTGTTAGCTACTCCCTACCCCCTAACAATCGAGCTTCCAACCCTCCATCCAGCGTTTGATGATTGAATTGGTATAATTTTCACAGAGTTCTGCATAACTTGACGACATGATAAGAAATCATGCTACAACTATAGAGCAGTTAAAAATTAAAAATATTGAAGAGCTGGAAAATGTTATGGAAACCGCGCAATATTAACTACTAATAGGTGTTGATATTGCGTGGTTGGTCGAATCATTCACGTGTTGAGTTCCACTTCTTCTGTGGAAGGCGAAAACTGAACTCATGTCCTGACAGAAGCACATAGTTTTGAGTCTCCTTAAGATCTGTATATACCACTTCAGGAAGTCTTCACTCGAGGTTTAGCAGTACCCTTGCGGTCGATGAGCCCGTCGCTCTGGCCCAAATCTAGTAATATTGTAAGTGAATAAAATTACCTGTGTATTTACAAATATGTGAAACAGAATGACAACAAGCGATTTCAAACCCTCAATCCGCGCCTGAGTCCGAGACACTCCCAACTAGACGATCAAAACCAAGGATGGCGAAGCAACCTCTTCTACCCTCAATTTTATCTGCCGTGACTCTGCCTTGTGCATGGCGAAACTATTTCGAGGAAATCTAGATAGTAGAGCTTGTCAACAGGCAGTCATGGCTGTGGACTAACGAGGTTAAGGAAAAAGTCCGTGAGAAGAAGAGGTTATACCATGCATTCCTCAGCGACAAGACAGCCGAGAAATGGCGCTTGTATCAGGAAGCGAAGAAATCGGCCAAGAGGGCAGTGGCCGTTGCAAGAGCCACTCATTATGATGATGTCAACGAGAGACTTGAGTCGCGCGATGATGAGCGATTTCTTTATCGACTCGCCAAGTTCCTCATCGCCAGACCGAGGATGTTGAAAAGTTCTTTGGCATCAACGATGAGAACGGCCATCTCCTAATGGACCGCAAAATGGCCTTAAATCGATGGCGATACTACTTCGAGGAAATCTCGACGGTAGAGTTTGCCCATCCAGCCATTCCTTCTGCTCCTCCCTTGTGCGATCCAGTTCAGAAAATCACTGTTGAGGAGACAGAAGCGGCTTTAAGGGAGATGAAGCCAGGCAAGGCAACGGGCCCTGATGATCTGGCAGCCGATTTGTGGAAGTCTAAACCTTGGTACTCAGCTGAGTGGCTGACGATGTTCTTCAACCAGGTGGTTGCGGAGAAGAAAGTACAGGGTGCGTAAAAAGTATTGACGCAGTAAATGACGGCTGTAGAAATAGTATTGCGCAGTACGTTTTAAAATATTCACTTGAGAAATATGGATAATGATCTTGCAAACACGATAGAATAACTCATAATCGAAATTGGCTCCTTTTCTGTGAATACAGGAACGAAAACGACGGAAAAATTCATGAGCACGCGCCGCAAGTACTCGCTTGGATTTCGTCCCGTGCTTTTAACAGGGTAGCCTTCTGCGACTGGTCACTTCTGTTGAAAGAAGTCCAGACCTCATTCTCCAAAATCGCCTAAAAAGAGTAATCCAGCGGATTCATGTTTAAGCTGTGTTCGTCTGAGAAGCTGTCCACACCTGTGCGCCATACCTGTTTGCCGTTATCGGACAGAGATTGATAATTTTGGGTTTGAACGTTATCGTGCTTGAACATATTGTAATCATTATCTGTTATAACAGAGCCGTGGCTGACGTTTAGGTTGCTGACCTTTTTCCTCACCAACCGTTTCGAACAGCGCCTAATTCTCTTGTTAAGGAAATATTCAGCTCTTTGGGTAACAGACAAAAAAGGGCCACCGTAGCGACGATCGTCATGTTTCATCATTTTTTTCGTGAGTGTTTTTTGAGCACAATACAGGAAACAGAAATAACACACAAAAACCTAGAGAGGTAGAAAGAGAAAGCTGGAGCTGAAACAAAATGTAGGTGCGTCAATACTTTTTACGCACCCTGTACCTGGTAGTTGGCAGATAAGCACGACGATTCAAATTTGGAAGAAGAAGGGCAGTCCAGCAGAGTGCACAGGCTTCCGTCCAATTCCTTTGCTTTCACATAGCTTGAAGATCTTAGAGCGAATTGTTGGTGGACGCACTCGTGACGTCGTCCAGCTTTCTACCAACCAGTGTGGCTGCGTACCTGGGTGTGGCAGGGTCGATGCCATACACGCCGTTCGCCTGCTAATAGAAAGGCACCGCGAGAAACAGAAGCCGCTGCATCTTGCCTTCCTCGACTTGGAGAAAGTCTTCGATCGCGTTCCGCGTGAAGTGATATGGTGTGCTTCAAGACAGGATAATGTTTCCGACGAGCTTGTTGAGTGGGTGCGGCTACTCTACTCTTGTCCGAGGAGTAGAGTCCAAGCGCCAGCAGGTACGTCGATGGAGTTCCCATCTCTGTCAGAGTACATCAAGGGTCTGCGCTCTCCCACTGCTCTTCATCGTCGTTATGGATGCCATATCACGTTATCTTCAGCGGCCAGCCCCTTGAACGTTGCTTTATGTTGACGATGTAATGCTCGCTTGCAAAGATAAGATTGAACTCCAGCAGCAGGTACAAGCTTGGTGCGATCGCTAGGAGAGATTTGGATTCGAACTTAATGTCAAAGAAACCGAGAATTTGACGGCTGACGAAGATGAGTCCAGCTCCATTAAGGTAAAGGCATTGAGCTGCCACGTACTTCGGTATTCAAGTACCTAGGATCAGCAGTCGCGTCTGATGACGGTTTACTCGTGGAATCAAACTCACGTGTGAGTGCAGCGTGGTCCAAATGGCGCTCTCTGACTGAAGTGCTCTGCGACATGAAGATATCAGAGCGGCTCAAATCGAAGATATACAGAGCAGTCCTCCGACCTGTAGCTATTTACGGAGCTGAGTGCTGGTCCGTCACTAAAGAAACTGAAAGGCGAGTCAGCGTAAGGCCGGGGGCATACTTCCATCGCTGCGATGCCATCGCGGCGCTCAGTTCATGGCCATTCCGCCGCACGCGGCCGAATAGTCAAAGAAAACTTCGCCGCGGCCGCCGCAACAGTGGCGCTCGGCATGCGCGATGGCTTCCCGCGCCCATCGCGGGCATGGCATACTTTTTCGCGCCGCGCGCGGAGTTTAACGTTGGTCCTGGATGGATCGCCGTCGCGCTCCCTTGCAGAGCGATGGGCGATGCGACCAGCACAGAGAAATTCAAATTCTTTCGCGTCGCTCTGCAAAACTCATCGCCGCGATTCCATCGCGGCGACGGGAAGTATGCACGAGGCCTAATGGAAACGAAGATGCTGCGGTGGACGACCGTTTGGACCGTGTGCGCAACGACTCCATTCGGAAAAGATTTGGTGTCACCCCGATAGCTTAGAATTTGCGTGAAGCTCGTCTGAGATGGTACGGCCATGTTCTTCGCGCAAACGGTGACAAGCCGTCAGGACTTGAAGATGGCTATGTTGCACCCTGATCAGGCATTTGATCGGGAAAAGTGGCACCAGTACTCCAGGAAAGCGAACCCTGCAACAAAGCGGACAAACGCTGAAGAAGAAGAAGAAGAAGAAGGAGAAGAAGAAGAAGTAACTCTGCCTTGTACAGTGCTCAAGTCGAGGTAGTTACATTACTGATTTCTGACCGTTCACATCACTTCAGTCGCTTAGATCAACCGTTCGGATAGTCCCCTTTTGAAGACGACGACTGTTTTCTAATCTCCTTCAGGGCGTTTTGTGACCTCACCATTGCATTAGCTTTAGATGATAAACAATTAGCTAGGACATAGAAAAACGACCTGACTAAAATGAGTGTAATGAGCTCCGCTGGGAAATACATTAGTCTCTGTTTGCAACAAAAAAAACAGCAAGTGCAGTGAGACTTCGTTTGCAATATTTGCAGATAGTTCTGCGCAACCGGAGGAAACATTTCATGCAATAAAATATATTGTTTCAGTTCTGATGCAGGTCTCATTAGAAAAATGAAACCTCCGGGAAAGTTTATTGACAAGCATTCCAGGTCGGTAGATCTCTGGACATTATTTGTGTCTAAGAAACTACATAAGGTAGCCACGCGAAGCAAATCCAGTCGGCTTGCAAAAAAGGTGCCCTTCACATGACATGAATGAGGTTCTATGTACTTTTAACAGGCTTTTTAGGCTAACCAGTTAATGAGCAGCGTACCTTTTATCGCCTGTTACCGTAAGAATTTCGGTTTTCATAAATTTATTAGGAGAATTCATCGACACTTCGTTTGAACATCCCTAGCTTCAAGATCAATATACCAACTCACCGCTGCTTCTGCAGCAGTGGAAGGCCGCCGAACTATACGACAACCGTTAAGCAAGTGAAACACACTCGGTATACAGGAGTATACGAATACGGAGGAGCAGTGGTGTCTCACAGCTCACTCAGTGGAATAAAGGGCAGAAGTCACTTGCAGTGGAGGCGCACTCGTTCCTGTTGTTCGTCGTTAGATTGTGTTCATGGATCCAGAGGGCCTCCATCGTCTTCCTAGCTCTGATTTCATTTTCACGCAGTATTATTTATTTATTTATTTATTTATTTACTCCATATAGTGCGCAATCGAACAACATGGACACGGTGTAGACAAAATCGTAATGGCGAAAAATGAAATAAAAATAAAAATAACCGAATCCCTCAACAACACAGCCTAGCCTTTTATGATGACAGTTGTTAGGGGGCAAAATTTAACTAACAAGAATATCGTGTATTATCGTGCATTCCATGTCCAAATGGTGTGCGTTGTGGGTCTCCTCGCGGTGTCTACTCAGCGGGCTTAATAAGCTTCGCATTCCCTTTCCAGCTAGATGCTCTCTAACGCTTCCTGTTTCCTTTCTCCACAATGTATAGCTCGTTGCAGATTAAACATTGGATTTGGTACACCACTCCCTCTTGAGCGCCTTCTCCATTTTTTCTCAAGGATAAATCACGCAGTTCTCCGTAATACAATTGCCATCACAGAGACGGTTGCGAACTGGCAGCCGTTTTATGTTGTCTCCAGGGATGTTAACTAAAACATGGTCGTTGCTCAAATGTGCTCTAAACATGCACTGACGTACGGCTGCTGTGACCTGATCCGAATGAAGGGAAGTGGTGGAGAGACTTTGCTCTCGGGAGAGTTTGTAACAGGCCCACGTCGTGCTCGATCAGCTTGTCGTTGTCTTCGCACGTGCCCATTAAGACTAGCTAATTGGGAGGTCAGCATACATGGCTCCTCTTGCTCCTCGTCCCCGTGCACATGCTTACCGCTGCCATATACATGTTGCGGAGTACAGCATGCTTCACAGCCATAGGACATGTGGACCTTGCGTGGACTATAATGTCTTCGGAGCTGCCTTTACTGTAGCATTTCACATCAATTCCGCCGTTTGTCACCATGACTTCAGTGCACAGATATGGTATCCAACATTGAGACGGGGTTTCGACGGTTGATGTGAAATCGGCCTCTCTAAGGACGACGATATGGAAGGAAAGTGCAACTGTGGAAATTCAGGTCCTTCAAATTTTGTCGGCGTTCTAGTGGACGAAATGCCCCCCCCCCCAAAAAAAAAGGTAAACCACAGCATTCCTGATCACCTAAGTGCAAGAAAAGTAACAAATTGCTCCATTGTCAAGACCTTGTGAAGGTTTGACTAAAAAACTCAGTGTTCACACCACACCAGAAACACCTGTTCACCAGAAACTAGTAAGACGAGGTGAATTATCGTTTCGCTCGAAGCATAGCGGCAACGACGATTACTTCCGTTGTGCCACTTATAACACCACAAAGGTATCATTTGCACTTTGTCACCTCCTCTAATGGTTCCCGGTTCCGTCTCTTCTCTACATCAGCTTTCCACTTCGGAATGATACGAATTTAAGTGAAACAAGTCTCGACAAGACAAATTTTTGCGCTCCGACGGTTTTTGTTGAAAGACGCTGAAAGCGGATGTCTTCGAGGTAAAGAAACAATAGTAGTCAACGACAAAGTCTCGCATTTCACGAAAATATTATTCGCGGAGCCGATGACACACATAGTTACATACCATCTTGTGATAGCTTACAAAGCTGTTGACTTTATCGATGCCAAGAATAGCAGGTGGACTCATCGTTCATTTTTGGGTTTTTCGAGATAGAAGAAATAGGAAAGGAACGAAACTGACCGTAAAAGTAGACCGGCTTGAAGACTTGGTATTCACAACGGAGATCCTCTGGGAGAACGAACGAGACGAAAAGCTTGTAGACAGCATCGAGAAGCACACCTTCAAAGAGGATTACTTTACTTGACCGTTATTCTTCAGCCCTGAAATTGCCGCAGATGACGAGATTTAAGCAAACTTTTTTGCGCTCCGCCTACTCTTAAATCTTCTTGTTTGAAATTTTTTATAATAAAAAAATACAAACAAACTAAAAACTACAAACTGTTGAGCTATAGAAGTGCGAGCGTAATGGATGTCCAATTTTGTAGTTGCAAATGTTATGAGCCGACCAAGCAATAAAATTCGATGCCCAGGTATGTAGAATGCATTGCGCACTTTACCGAACAGCCCGATTGAATACAACATCTTCAAAATTCCTTTGAATAACGGACAAGCTTACAATGTTAGCTGTTCAGGCCGACCGATGCTGTAGAGAAGAAGTTATATCTACCCCATAAAGTTAAGTGTGAATCTTCAAAGCCTAATGGGAGGAAGCATTCGTTGATCCATCAAAAACTGAAGTTTAAATGAAAGTTGACTAACGTATCTGCTATACCCAGCATGCTCTATAGTCATTAACGCTTGTACGGTACCATCACTCTTTACTATATTATATAGCGCATTATCGTTATAATAGAAACCCATCTGCTGCATTCGAGTTTAAAAATATTCAATTGAAGTTGCATAAATAAGGACATGATTTAGAAGCACAGTAGAAGCAAACGAAGAAGGATCGGGGATGATGAGTCATCTTCAGACTCTTCATGATTCCTCTCCTATACGACATTGTGGGTACACGTAGGATCGGTATTGCACCCACACAACAGCTTGCATGATCAAGTCGCTAAACAAAGCAAGTGTTTCTCCTAACCAAGTTCACCCCCCCCCCCCCCCGGAAAGGTAGAGGTCTAGGACGTTCTGGGTGAGAATCGAAACTAAAGCGAACTCCGATGTGATCGAGATCGGCACCTCCTGCCCAGTACTCTGTGAGTGGCCTGACCCAGGGACCAGGGTACAGTTTAAAAGCAAATGGGAACGCTCTGAATTTGCATATATCCAGCCAGAATAGTGGTCAACGCAGATAGCAAAGTGCAGCGTGCTTCTCAACGTCTTCAACAAACATAGGAAACGGTGATAAAGGTAACACCTGGTACTAAAAGTATTACCAGTTTTAGCATTTGCGACTGATAATTTCGGTGTTTTTTGTTGAGAAGATACATATGCCTCAAAACCAGCTCCGGATATAGCATGGCTGTTTGTTTTTTATTTAATCTAATAAGTAGTATTTTAATGAGTAATATTTAGAGTAATAGAGTAATATTTTAATGGATATTCGGGAAAATCCTTTCCTGATAAAGCGAGATGCAGCAGTGATCACATGATTTCCTCACGAAGATGGAAAATTTTAAATAGGCGAATGTACACGACAACAGCCAATGGTCAAAGGGAGAACAGAGATCCGTAATTCCCTGGTCAGGGTGCAGGTTATTTAAAGAGTGAACATGTATTGAACGCATTGGCTCATGATATCGTTGTCGGGTGAGGTCGCTGGTCGTCGCCTTCGCCACAAATCAAGGTTGTTGGTTCTGGTTCAGTCAGGAACGACTAAGCCCCTGGTCACCATATGCCGTAGAAATAGAATGACTGGCGCACTCCGAATAGGGCTCGATTATCGCTGGCATTTATCCTGTATTTGTTACGAAATATCATATCATAATATGCATGTACGAGTTCCGGCTAAAGTAATTCCACATAACAGAGATTATCATCGTAGTATGTGCGTGCAACATGCGGATGTCTCCAACTATGTAGGACTGAAGACTCCTTGAACTTCTTACTCAACTATGTTTCCTTTTCGTAGTGCTCCTCGTTTTCATTCCTATTGTTAACGGAATGTTTTAAAGGTATCAATTATGTATCGTGTATATGCTGAACATATACACGATTTATAGAGGAATTATAAGTTAACCTCAGCTGACCTCTCCCCTGCTAAGTGTTGGGTGCGCTCGGAAACACGTTTCCGATCTCCGCGCTTGCATAGGCTTATAAAAAAGCATTAGTTGAAAGTCAACTAAAAAAAGACTATAAATAAGCGGCATGCTGAATTGAAGAAGGAAAGACCCCGGATGGCAAGTGTGAAGGTTCTAGGGCCCATTTGAAAGCTGCTGAACATTTTCGCAAAACCTTCAGTAGAACTCACCGATGTTGCTGACAGCCACTGAAGCTGTCATGCAGACCAGCAGCACTCGAGCGTTGAAGTGCAGTGCCCTCGTCTGGTAGACAGCGATAGTGAGGACGATGGCGCCCAGGGTGCAGATCGGCTCGAGCAGCAGTCGAAACAACAGCGAGAGGTGAACAAAGGACAGCGGAGCGTACACGTTGACTGCCGCCTCGCACACCTCGCACCTCGTGCAGTTCATTAGCGCCGACATGGCCTGCAAGTCGCCGATGAGGCTACTGAAAGATGCGGAGTTGACGAGGGGCGGAGCGGAGGTGGCGATTGTTTCGAAGAGCGCGCCAATTCGAAGGATAATGAACCCCTCACCAGGACATAGAACGCTTTGTGAAGCCGATCCAAACCAATCAACGGGATGACACCACCAAAAGGGCAGGCGTCTTGGCAAGAACGTACAAGCCACCTGCGTCTTCTATGCGGACTGACCCAACTTCTATGTTATTTCATTTGCTCACCTATTTTATTACTTATGCTAACTGAAACAGAAGAAATAATGCGTGTCGATTGCCACGCAGGTACCTTGCACTCAAGGAATTAAACCTCTGCTTTAATTTAAAATTTATAACGACAACAAAAAGAACAAAGACACAAAAGGACCTTGAGACGGAAAAATTAAGAGAGAAGGGATAAATACAAAGGTACTTGGAGAACTGGGATGGATTCATTTTCACAGTATCGAGGATTCCGCGCCGTCCTGCGTTCTTTGAATCCATTAGAGAATAAACTGAAGAATACATGAGAATTTCCACTGTGTAACTCCACGTTTCGTCGCTACATGCATCATGAGATAACATAGGAAAGCACTAAAGCAATATACGCTAGAGGTCAATGGCATATACAGCCTAACAGCTGCAGTTCAACCAAGTTGTTGCCGACAGCTGGTGTCAGGACGACAACGGCACTAAGGCGGTCCTTCACCTGGCAGGCATTTGCGATGGCATGGCAGTGATAATTGGAACTTCTTCCATTTATAGGTCTGACGTTTGATCCTCCAGATGTCTTCAGCGGTGTGGTGTGCGATAAACATTTCCATCTACATGCCGAACCGTCCACTCGGAAACGAGCATATCGCAGTTAAATATACATATCGCCTGGCCTAAGCCCTCTGCGTCGCTAGACCCGATAATCCGAAATCCGGCTATACGAAGAAGTTGCCCACCCACATGGCTAATATGACGCAAACTAACATGCCTTGCTTGGTTTTTGGTCTGCTTTGTCGTCATCCGTTGTATCAACTTCCAATCACTGCTATCGATTCGACTATGACGATAACCCAATGCAAATCGAATCCTCTAGCGTGAAAGCTAGCCGCATTCCGCACACGACCTATGTAATCTGTCACCGTCCATACCTTTAGGGTGCAATCCTAGTTGGTGGTGGCCGCTCTTAAACAATTTCATAGGAACGAATGTATTTACCATTCCTGCATGTTGAATTCACTCATTTCATTGAAAACGACGACATTAATGAAATCAATTGAAAGGAAAACCAAAAGGCGTGACAATGTACAGGGTGTCTGAAAAAAATGTATACACTGTTTGAAAGGTGATAACTTTCCTCGTAGTAAGGGTACTAAGGAAATTAAGCGCTCATACGAAAGCTTAAAAAGAGAAATTTTCTCAGATATGAGCGACATGGAATGCGCCATGCACTCTTCTGAAATTTTGCATTTTACTCTCGATTGATTGTGCTTCGTTCGAATACATGTTATAAATTCTTCACAAAGTGGCCGCTTCGATTGACTTGTACTTCTTGTAGGGTTTCAAATTTAAAAACACACTATGGTTAGCGGAAAATGCAGGGCATCCTAAAAAATACAGGTACTGTTTGAAACGTATTAACATTGCTGCTATTGAAGCATTTGAACAGGCTTAAGGCTCGTGTGAAAGCACAGAGCAAAGTGACATGCAAGTTGGCAAGATTGTACCATGCGCTCGCCTGAAACCTTGAATTTCAGACTCAATTGGTTGTGCATGGGCTGAATGCCTGTAATAATCTTGTTACTACTTGGTCACTTTAACCTGTAATTTGCTTCTTTTAACGTTATGCGCTGTCCAGTAGCTGCCATTATGCCGATTAAACTCTCCATTCAGCTTCAATGTTTCTTAATCAGTCCTTAGAGTGCGTCATGTAAAATGGGGCTCCTGCTCACATTTAATCAAATTTGATCAAGCGATCAATAAGCTCCTATGTCCTCCTATGTCACGTGTCTTTCACATGACTGTCATGTTCTAGACGTTAAAATAAACACAGCACAAGTTAATCTGGCCAAGCAGTAACAAGATTGTAACAAGGATTCAGCTATGCACAATCAATCGAGTCTGAAGTCCAAGGTTTCAGACGGGAGCATGGCGCAATCTTGACTATTTGCAAACCACAGTAATCTCGTTACCCTTCGCCTCCATGTGAGTCTCAAACATCTTCAAATGCTTCAATAGCAGCAATGTTAGAACAGTTCACATAGTACCACTATTTTTTAGGATGTCCTCCATTTTTCGCTAGCCAAACTTTCTTTTTAAGTCTTGAACATCAAAAGAAATGGAAATCAATCGAAACGGCCACTTTGTGAAGAAATTATAACATGTATTCAAGCGCAGCACAATAAATCGAGTGTAAAATACAAAATTTTAGGCGAGTGCATGGCGCGTTCCATATCGCTCATATGTTAGAAAATTTCCATTTTTTCAGGCTTTTATATGAGTCCTTAACTTTTTCAGTACCTTTTCTGCGAGCAAAGTTATCCGCCTTTAAACACACATACATTTTTTGAGACACCCTGTATAACATTTGTAAACTAGATCGTGATGTCTGCAAATGGTTAAGACGTGAAGTACATGTCGTTGTTATTGTCTAGGTCCACGGATCTAATATGATCTATCGTATTCAAAGATAATATTTAACGGATTTAATATGATCTATCATATTCAAAACTAACATTTAACGGATCTAATATGATCTATCATATTCAAAGCGTTAATTAATCGATGGTGTTGTAACAAAAACATTTTTTTTCACTGACGTTATCTGACTCATCTGCTAGAACCTGATCCGTTCTCGGTGCACATCTATGTAGTAACGGGGAATCCTTTACTACAATACCGGCCTTATCTTTTGGTCTTTGGGCGGAAAAAGCGAAAAAAACCGCCTTTTCCGCCGCTTTTCTGTAGCGCTCTTCAACTTGAGCGCATTGCAAATTGAATGACATATTCGTGATCAGCACCGAGCCCTCTTCCCGATGAGCTGAAAATCGCCTAGGGAGCGCCTGAAAAATAGTTCAGTGACCTAATTCCTGCCTGGCGCCGCTGACCCCTGTGCTCGCGGGAGATAATTACACCCACAGGTCCCAAGTGGCTAATGAAGGAAGAGATTCGGCCTTTTAAAGCCTAGTTTCTGCATTATATACATAGTCACACATAGTTCTCTGGATTCCCTAGTATTTCACGATCACAATGATGTACTTTTTCAGAGGATCTAATAATTTAAGTTCTATTATTTTCAGAAAATGTCTCCACTTTGGATGGCTCTAATTTTAAAATATCAAATTTGTATGTGCTTATACTCGTTTGTCACGTTGGAGGCGAGAGTGAAAATCAAGCTGCGAAGTTGGAACCTTCAAGGTTGAAATCGTTAGCGATTGTACGCTGCCAAAGTTGCCCATATGACACTTCTTCGTAGTTAGCCGTACACTTTTCGTATCATTAAAGTGGGCACAAAATGGTTTCTTTGAAGACAGGAACGTAGATATCTGGAGGCCTATGAAAACACCTTATAGTCTTCTACAGGTGGGATTTCGACTGGCCCGGAGGACATTTTGGCCACCCAGTTTCAGAGCAAACTCACCTCAAATGCTAACCGAGTGTCACTTTAAAAAATGTTTAAAAACTAAAAAAAATTGTCTACGAGGCCATTCCCTAGTTAATTCTGAATCGAAGGATAGTTCGATTTCAAATTTACGTTCATTTGTACCGGTTTTTCACGAGTCAAATGTACCATAGCCCTGGTCGGGACCCAGATTAGTTCCGGAGCCAGTCCACTCTCCTGCCTCTGTGACCCCTCGCGCCATCTGAGAGCGCCGTAAATCGCCTAACTACAGTTTTCACACTTCCGGTGCCGCGGCGCCGTATTGATCCTTCCAAACGAGGGTGGAGTAGAATAGTACACCAAACAAGGTTTGGACAACTACGATCTCTCCCTTATACTTATACGCTTGTGTTTTTCATTTCGCATTTACGCTTTAACAATGTTTAGGTGCGTGGCGCATCCCAGAAAGACTGCTCGAACTCGCTTCATTTTCACAACGCTCAGTCCACAAGCTGTCCCTCCCCCCTCGATTGAAAGGTTCGATTCTGTATACATTGTTTACGGCGCACTCCAAAGGCCAGCTGGACAGCCTTGGAGCAACTCCTGAGTAAGGCGGTAGGAAACTTCTGGTAGAACTCCCCAAACGCTCAGTCCACAAGCTGTCCCTCCCCCCTCGATTGAAAGGTTCGATTCTGTCTGCATTGTTTACGGCGCACTCCAAAGGCCAGCTGGACAGCCTTGGAGCAACTCCTGAGTAAGGCGGTAGGAAACTTCTGGTAGAACTCCCCAAACGCTCAGTCCACAAGCTGTCCCTCCCCCTTGATTGAAAGGTTCGATTCTGTATGCATTGTTTACGGCGCACTCCAAAGGCCAGCTGGACAGCCTTGGAGCAACTCCTGAGTAAGGAGGTAGGAAACTTCTGGTAGAACTCCCCAAACGCTCAGTCCACAAGCTGTCCCTCCCCCCTCGATTGAAAGGTTCGATTCTGTATGCATTGTTTACGGCGCACTCCAAAGGCCAGCTGGACAGCCTTGGAGCAACTCCTGAGTAAGGCCGTAGGAAACTTCTGGTAGAACTCCCCAAACGCTCAGTCCACAAGCTGTCCCTCCCCCTTGATTGAAAGGTTCGATTCTGTATGCATTGTTTACGGCGCACTCCAAAGGCCAGCTGGACAGCCTTGGAGCAACTCCTGAGTAAGGCGGTAGGAAACTTCTGGTAGAACTCCCCAAACGCTCAGTCCACAAGCTGTCCCTCCCGCCTCGATTGAAAGGTTCGATTCTGTATGCATTGTTCACGGCGCACTCCAAAGGCCAGCTGGACAGCCTTGGAGCAACTCCTGAGTAAGGCGGTAGGAAACTTTTGGTAGAACTCCCCAAACGCTCAGTCCACAAGCTGTCCCTCCCCCTCGATTGAAAGGTTCGATTCTGTATGCATTGTTTACGGCGCACTCCAAAGGCCAGCTGGACAGCCTTGGAGCAACTCCTGAGTAAGGCGGTAGGAAACTTCTGGTAGAACTCCCCAAACGCTCAGTCCACAAGCTGTCCCTCCCCCCTCGATTGAAAGGTTCGATTCTGTTTGCATTGTTTACGGCGCACTCCAAATGCTTTTCAAAGATTTCAAAAACTCTCCGAGTTTATATGCCGGCAACTGCGTTTCCTGAGTTTGTCGGTCATATGCGAAGAACTGACTTATCACGAAATAATTGTTGAGAACTAGGCAACGTCACAAAATGAAATTGCTTTCCTATAAAGCTTCTAACATTGATTAGTATTCGTTAAAAGGCCGAGCTTCTCTGCAGCTAGCTTCGATGTGATGAAGGGTCCGATTTTTGGTAGATTTTTTTGTGTAAAATCGATCAAACGAATCCCTAGGTCCACATAAATTGTGTTATTTTTGGAAGTTTTGGCAGCTGCTTTTCATGAAGGAAATTTTCCTTTCCTTAATTTTGTAACGCGCTATTAGTATAAATTTCGAACCCTGGTTATTATACAGTAAAAAATCAAT
>CANAIB010000214.1:0-15513 GCA_947359475.1 Heligmosomoides polygyrus bakeri
ATCACATTTCAACCGTGTTACTATGCCTTTGGGGAGATTCGCCGATCTTCCTATTTTAATTCATGTTCGATTAATTCGACGGTACTGTCTCGTGAGCTCCATAGGAGTGGCAGGGCTATAGATTGTGTGATCTTCGAGGTGTGTCCTCGTGATGGCCCTGTCTATCTCTGAGACAGCACGACAAACTCTCCACACTTGTCACTGACAGTGACTCGTATTGCTCCGGACGCAGTCAATTCTCTTATTTCCCTCAGACCGCGCTTTTGCGCTTCGCTCAGATTGCTACCAACCTTTCTGACCGCTGTACGCCGCAGGACGTTGAGCACGGATGTTGCAAATATGCGGAATTTTGTGTATACCGCACTATCGGGCTCCTGCGATCCGAGATACGTGGAGGGGAATGGTGTGGGCGGTATAGCAGCAGTACTGACAATACCTAGACCATTACACCACGTGTCGATTTTCGCTCTACCCCGCAGGTGATCGTGTAACGATTGCAGATTGCCCACGATCTTACGTGCCACCATAGGGGATAGATATCGACTGGGAGCAAAGCTAGACCCCAAGTCCAACACGGACAGGGCGTCGCGCGATAGACTAACGTCGCCAAGAACCGTGACTCGCGGGCGCCGCACATCACCCCCGTCTTCTCCAGCTATAAGATGAGAATTGATAGAAGAACTTGTAGTCGTCTTGCAACTAACAGACCTGTCTTGCTCTACCAACCTCAAGAATTTTTCCTGCAATTTTACTCTGGTCTTAGAGCGAATAGTATCACAAATGTCTTTCGACTCACCCACTATTCTCTTCCAAAGACGAATCGGCACGTATCGCTTACAATACAATTCCTTTGACACGCATTTCGACAACATGCTATACATGTGATCTTGCTTGGTCCGAATTGTGGTCCTTAGGATTTGCGTCTCGATTTTGCGAACCCTGCCGTCGTCTGCTGGTTTGCCGCACAGTTCGTGGAGTTTTTTCCCTCTGATGAAGTTAGGAATAACTCCGCACTTCAAACAGCGGCGGAGAAAGTGGATGGCCTGTCTCGCTGACACAATCTTCTGCCTCAGAGACAGGACTTCCGCCACAAGTCGAACGCAGCCAGCTGGTACGTATCGAAGTACACGATACTCAAGCGGAAGAAGGATACGTTATGGAGTCTTTTGACGTCACTTCGCTATACACCAACGTTGCGAAGGAAAGCGCCTTACAGGCTACATCTGAAATCCTCACTGAGCACCAGGCAAGTGTAAATTTGTACGGCCTCAATGTGACTCAGATAATGACGTTGGTGAATGAATGCCTGATGTGTAACGTATTCAAGTGGTCAGGAGAGTATTACAGGCAGATTAGAGGGTTGGCTATGGGTCAGGGTTGGCTCCTGTGCTTGCGGTAGCATTCATGTCCAAGGTGGAAAAACCGGTTTTGGAACGCATGCCTACACTTTAATGTAGGTATATAGACGACTGCTTCATACTGTGTCTTACTCAAACTGAGGTGGACACTTGTTTCGATCTGCTCAATCAGCAATCTGAACATATAAAGCTTACACGGGAAAAGCCTACGGAAGATTGGCTTGCTTTCCTGAATGTCCAAGTTCACCTGGCGCATGGTGACATTAAAACACGGTGGTACCGTAAGCCCAGTAGCAAGAACATCCTCGTCCATTTCAGCTCGCCCCACCCCTCCAGTACTAAAAGGGGCATAATCAAAAACATGTTCCGAACAGCCAACTTCGTCTCGTCCAACAGTGAACAAAAATCGTTTTCTCGGGGAGTGGCACTTAGTATTGAGAAGCAAACGGGTACCCAACGCAACATTGGCATAAGGGACGAAGGGTGGAAGCCAGTACCCAGGTACGCCGCGAGGAAGAGCGCAGAAAAGTACCCTTCTGCGTGCCCTTCATTTCGGACGACATGAGCGCGGAGATACGCAGATGTCTCCGTTTGGCTGATCTTCAGGATGCGGTGAGTATAATTGATGTGCCTCCCAGGTCCCTGAAGGGACAACTGGTTCGGAATCGGTTCTATGACAGGATGTGCCCCACACCGTCCTGCGTAGTGTGCCCAAATGGGAAAGAGGGGGATTGCATTACAGCTGGTGTGGTCTATCTCATGTCATGCAATGAGTGTGGGAATAAATACATAGGGGAAACGGGCAGAGCCCTATGTGTCAGGGTCAGGGAGCACCTGGCCTGGACGGCCTTAAGAAAGGCAACGTCATGACCCCTTGGGGGGAACACAGAGTTCGATGCCACGAAGGCGCGATGTTGCAAGTGTCAGTGTCGATCTTAGCGCGAGAGAGCGATATATCGGCACGTAGGACACTCGAAGCGCTCTGGATCACGGCTAGGAGCCCACAGGTCAATCGGAAGTAGGAGTGTCTAGCGATAACTCAAGAACTGACACCCTTCGTAGAGCTCTGTAGGTTCTGACCTATTTGGTCTGACCTCCAGGGTATTTAAAGCAGGGGTCTGAGGGCTGAGGCTCATTCACCCACGTTACGTCCAGCTTGCGGGTGATCGGTGGTCCACTCCGGCATACCACCTTAAAGGTTAGTTGTCTCTTGCAAACTCCCATCCCTGATCTTGTCTCTAGTATCCTCAAGAAAAGTACCCTGTAAGATGAAGCGGTGTTTGGGAGAGTAGTGTCGTGAATGATTTCGACTTTTCCAGGCTCTGAAGAAGGCGAAGACGCCGAAACCTTGGCCTCAATAAAGTCGATATCAATCTTGGTCAACAGCTTAAGAAGACATCATAATAGTCTGAAATCATCATGCCAAGCTTCACTGAAAGCCGAACATGGACATTAATGCCTACAACAAACCAAGGCTGTCTATTTGCGCCTTCATATGTGCTAGTTTTTCAACTATTCACATCTGCACCGCCACCGTATCATACAGTTTCACCAGTGATACCGTAATCGTAATTGCAGACAAATGCGGTTATTTTACGGTTGTATCGTATGGGTTGTGGCGCCCAAGTCTCTGGTACGGGTTCGCCCCCTTTTGTGGTTGCTCCCCGCAGGCGGATCGGTCGAGGGTGTTGAGCGCGGTCCCCAATTTCTTCTGTGAAGTTCGGCTTACTCACAGATTTATCAGCTTCAGTAGTACAGCAATAGGAAGTCGAATGCGGAAGACGTCCGGACAGTCGGAAGACGGAAGAAAACCGAAGAAGAAGAATAACACTGAGAATGAGGGGTATTTATGGCTTTTCGAGAAGGGGGCGGAGCTAAAATTCACTCCGGAACTAGGAGACAGTACATCATGAGTGGAGAGACCATACGACAAGAAATTTGGCGGGACCGTGCGCAGTATTGATCGAAGCAAAAGAGTACACGTCCGAGGGAGGGGATGAGTCATACGAGGCAACAACACACAAGGACAATTACGAAATGCCTATGCTGATCTCTTTACACGCCCCTCCTTCGGGAAGACGGCTCCGGCGTCTTATGCTTGGTGCGGCGACTCGTTTGCTTCATGACGTGGGCTGTTTCCTGACGCTTCTTCTTGACGTCCTTCAGGTAGTATCCATCGAATCCTTGGCGTTTCTTCTGCTTCTCGGCGGCAGAAACATCGGCAGACGTTGAATGACGATCGAACTTCGGTTCCTTGACGAAAAAAGTGGATATGCGAATATCCATCGTTTCTGGTCTACCCCTCTTGGCGCTACTCCTAGTTGTAATAACCGATTCGTTATCTACGTTAGGTGGCCGCTTCCAGGGTTGACTACATGATGCGAAAGGCAAGTCTCGTATGCCATGTATGGCTGTTTCCGACTGAGAACTGGACATACTGCAGGTCTTGCACTCGTCACTCCACAGTCTTATATCACGAGACATGTTTTCCCAAAACACGTTTCTGGATACCATTCGGTACATCTTCTTAGATCCAGGGTGTGATGTTGAGTGCGCGTTGTCAGAGACATTTCTTCGACATGAGGGCGGTACCACTCTCCGTACGCGGTCTTTGTCAATGAAACACAGGTGTCCTTCCTGCAGTACGAAATCTGCCACTCTGAGCTTTCTCGCGCAGTTTGGAAAACGTACCTGTTCTGCGAGGCCTCCGCGCTCCAACGCGTCAATTATTCGGCCGTATGTGGTGTCCTCTCTGAGCTCTTGTAGCCATTCGGCTTCTTTAGTTGATTCGACCAATACTTCATTTGGGGAACTAACAGCTACTTTACGGCTCGCGGCTGTCGCGTTTCGCGAACTTTTTACTGTATTTGGTGCACATTTCTTTTCACCGAGAGGTCGAGCAGCCGAGTTAACCTTTCTATGTGCTCTAACTGCCTCATTGGGCTTACGACCGGACTCATGACGTCCATTCTTCTGCACACCGGGTTGATATTGGTTTCCTTTACCTTTAGTACTACTTCCGGCTACTTCAACGCTTGCTACCACTGCATTTTGCGTTGCCTGATCCCCTCTAGGTGCACGTTTTCTGTGGACGACGGATCGAGAACCTGTGTCAACCGTATTGACAGTATAAAAGGGCTTATTAGCCTTGCAACTGGACTTGGTAGGTCCTTTCATCGGCTCGCGCCTAGGTGCACCTTTCTCACCTAACTGTGTGCCCTCACTTCTTGTCCTCGGCCTTTGCTTTGTGGTTGGGGACACTTGAATTCCAAACACGGCGTGGAAGTTTGCCCTTCAGGCCTAAGCTGAGTCTTACTGCTCCTTTGAAAGACATCATACGTCCTGAGGCATCGTATATACTTGTGTTCTTGTCGACTTTTACCTCCTCCACATCTGCGTCAATATCAAACTCCGAATTCGATGCTGCGACGAGGAGGTCAAGCGGCAGAATGCTCACCTGAGACCCTGTATCGACCAAGGCTTCATGGTAGCGTCCCAGAAGTTGCACTTCACATGTGGTCTTTGCTCCGAACATCTCGCTTCTTTGCCGATTTGTTCCAAGAGCATTACACGACCAATTCTCTAGGACGGTTTTGAAAGTTTGCTTTCCTTGTTGTGTGGTTTGGTGGCTTTTGTGAGTCGGAGCAGTGCCATCTTGATGCTGCACATCTTCCTTTTTCACACAGTCCCTCTGGAAATGTCCAGGTTTGCCACAATTCCAACATATCCGTATCGGCGGCGTGATATCTGACGTCGAAGTGGACACCGTACTTTGTGCGTCCTTCACCAGCTCACTTCTGTTTGCACCTTGCACAGGAAACATTCCACTTTGCGTAGGCTCGTCTTCGTTTCCCCGACCACGAAGTGAGTGCTGTGGCGTTCTGCGCCTCTCGGGTAGGCCATGCTCTGCTGCTGAGCGCACAGCCGAAGCTACCTTTTTACTCCTCTCGATCCCTTGTGCAAGGCTTTTGAGCTTATCATAGGCTTCGTGTGGTGCCGCGGCTTTCATCGTAGCGAATAGTTGAAAATACTCGGGCCATTCCGTGAGCTGAGATATGAGCTCGCTTGCTCGCATCATAGATAGTTCGGCTTCAGCGGCATCTGGGTTAGCAGACCTCGTAAGGCTTTCCAGTTGCACGCAGTATTCGGAAACCGAGCTCTTCATCCTTAAGTGTTTCAGCTTCACGTGCGATTCCATGCGATTGGCAGACCTGTTCTCCAAGAACTTTGCCGTGAGTGCTGCTACAAAGTCCGCAAATCGGCCTTGCCGTATCTCCTTCGGCAACGTCTGCATAACCGCCTTTGGGTGACCCTCCAACTTTTCACTCATTAGGTGGATTAGCATGTCGTCCGTTAGTCCAATTCTCCCATACTTCATGGAGAAGGACGTTACAAACGTGGAAAAACCTTTTCCCTCAGGGTGACTAAAATTTTTCACCTCCGGAAGCGCCATGGCCGCTAAGGTAACCCCTACACTGTTTTCCAAACGAGAGCTAACTTCGCTTAGAGGAGGAGACATACCTCTTGGGAGGCTTTCCCTGGGTGTCGGGCGCGGCGCCGTGGTGTACTGTGGCTCCTTCGTTGAGGCATTGCTCTGAAACCACAGGTTGTGAGCATCACTTCTATCATCCAGCATTTGGCGTTGTGTGACCATGGACCCACCATCCATAGCTCTTGCCGTTCCAATGGGTATCGGCGGCAGCGTGGAGTCTACAGTGATGTCGTTGGCCCGTAGCAAGCGAAACGCATTGCGAAAGTGGTCAATCTGCCCACTGGCTTGGTTCGTCTCCATTTGTGTTTCGGCGGACGTGGACGGAACCTGAAATTCCTGCCCTTGTATCTCTGGTATATTGTCGAAAACTAATGTTTTTCGTCTTGGCAAAATGCCTTTCTGACGGTTAGCCACTTCCTGCCTAACCCCTTTCTGGGTCCCGTCCATCAGAGATTTTACTGAGGCAACCACATCCGTCGATTCGACGTTCAACAGTTTTGACAATGCGCGCATACAACAGTCGTCGTGTATAGCTTGGTCAAAAACTGCGCTCAGCTCCTCATGATGTTTCTTGTTCGCATCTGCAACCGTGCGTTCAACATTGAGGGCTGCTTCGCTAAGGAGAGGTAGCACGCTAAGTATCGCTTCGCACCCTGGGTCAAGAAGTTTGTCCCACTCCTCTATTGCCCCTTCTGGCGCCGAAGTTTCGCTCTCCCTAAGCGCTTCTGCCACTTGCTCTGGCAATTTCTTTAATCTCGACACTTGAGCAGTAATCGCGGTGACCGCAAGCCTTACCTGCAGCATGTTCTGCTGAGCCATAGTCCGCACTTGCTGTCTCAGCTGTGCCAGCTCTTGCTGCAGTCCCGCCATTCTGTTGTGCTCTTGCTCATCTTCCTCGATGATGCGGTCGATTTCCCTTTCCATGTCGTCCGACATTGTTTCTGAAATAGGTCAATTTCAGCTGCAGGGAATTCGCTTGGATCAAGATTAGCGACTGTTTCCGCTTACGAGGTCCCTCGCCGCGATGCTAACCCACGGTTTGCAATCGTCTGCTTAAAGCAAAACCGCTACTCTGCGAAACTTCCTGGGTCAAGGCAAGCAACCGCCTTCGTTTCCGAGATCCCTCGTTACGATGTTCACCCTTAGCACTCACGCGTTTCGCGTATGCAGTGCCGCTGTTTCGCGAAGTTTCGCTTGGGTGAAGTAAGCCACCGCCTTCGCTTCCGAGATCCCTCAGCGCGAACGTTCACCCTCGGTATGCACGCGTTCGGCGTTGCAATACCGTTATTTCGCTTAATCCCCGCGTCTGCTGAGACTGCCCTTTAGGTGAGAGGACACGTTATGCGCAAAAAAAAATTGCGCAGCGTTTTGCCTTGTAAAACGCGTATCTCTCTGTCCCTCAGGCACCGTTCGAACAAGGCCGAGACTCTTGTTCAGGTGTCCTGATGGGGGCTGCCCGTCTAGCAGCTTCTTCAGACCCGCCGCTATAGACGGCCCACGGTCTGAGTTTGTGCTTCTTTCGGAAACTCAGGGATTCCCTGGTTTCCTACTGCACTCGAACTTACCTGTCCCCGAAGTACTCCACACTTCGGGTTTTCTGCGCTCTACCGAAAGCTAGTTTGCTTCGGCCCCCATGTATCGTATGGGTTGTGGCGCCCAAGTCTCTGGTACGGGTTCGCCCCCTTTTGTGGTTGCTCCCCGCAGGCGGATCGGTCGAGGGTGTTGAGCGCGGTCCCCAATTTCTTCTGTGAAGTTCGGCTTACTCACAGATTTATCAGCTTCAGTAGTACAGCAATAGGAAATCGAATGCGGAAGACGTCCGGACAGTCGGAAGACGGAAGAAAACCGAAGAAGAATAATAACACTGAGAATGAGGGGTATTTATGGCTTTTCGAGAAGGGGGCGGAGCTAAAATTCACTCCGGAACTAGGAGACAGTACATCATGAGTGGAGAGACCATACGACAAGAAATTTGGCGGGACCGTGCGCAGTATTGATCGAAGCAAAAGAGTACACGTCCGAGGGAGGGGATGAGTCATACGAGGCAACAACACACAAGGACAATTACGAAATGCCTATGCTGATCTCTTTACACGGTTGAATATAATGAACATGGGCCATATCGGTACATAAGTGCACTAAAAATGTCGTTCTCACCAGAACGTTTTATCAGCTACTACATACTTCCCACCCTCATGGTGGATTTCACTTCTCCGACAAGAAGGGAGATCGCGGTTGCGGATGCCATAAAATGACCCCTCCTAGACGCCAATTGTAGAGATATAAGCGGTCAAGAAGAAGAAGTGGTACAGGTTAGAGGAAGTATAACGAAAATGGGACTTTTCTACACCTAGTTGGTTTCATAGGTGCGTTTCGATGAGGAGGTGGATATGATTGCAGATTATAAATGAGGTAGACCTACCGACAGTTCTGCGCTACGGTGTTGTGGCCGTGTCTGTCATACGTGTGGATGGCAGCTAGATACGTTCACATAGGACCCTATTCTACACCCACAGATTCCGCATTTAGGAAGTGGTCATTCCTTGCCTGGGAGAACATTGTTCCTCACTGGCTGTTGCAAAATGCTGTTGGTGTGCCAAGCGCTTGTGTTTTACTTGTTTCATAGATTTGTAGTACCATAGCTGTTGATTAGAAGGCAAATTATAACTATAACTCCTTTAATTTAATAAAGTATGGGACTTTTTACTCCCAGAAAAATGATATGGCGCAGATACGAATAGTTGAAAAACTATCACACATGAAGGCGCAATTAGACAGCCTTGATTTGTTGTAAGCACTGGTGGTCTAAAATTGCCTCCTGTGATTATGAGAAAGCGTGATAACAACTAAATAAAACGTGCAAAAACATTGGCAGCCCACGAACTCGAACTGAAAAGCCCTCCAGTTCGCTCCTACGAGGTGGCACCCTTACCGACTGATGGCGCATGTCATGGGTGTCGTAGAGGTTAATGAGTGTTGCGCACAAGCCTTCACACCTCCTTTGCATGTCTTCAAAAAAGCGTTCAGCAAAAACCGACCGCGGTTCTGGACTCCGCTCACAGGGCCCTACATCCTGTCAAAAATGCATCAGAAAAGCTTACCATGAGTTGGGAACCTTTCCTTGTGAGATAGGAAGATACCAGAGCAGCTGCGATCCAAGATCTACAGAGCAGTCCGGCCAATAGCGATATACGATGCTGAGTGTTGGCCTGCGACCAAGGAAGTTGAGGCGCGCCTCAGTGTCATGGAGACGAAGATGCTGCGCTGGACGGCTGGAGTTACGCGCATTGACCGCATCCGAAACGATGCTATTCGGCGGAAGTTCGGTGTCGCGCCGATAGCGGACAAGATGCGCGAAGCTCGCTTACAATGGTACGGCCACGTTCTGCGTGGGAAAGAAGACAGCGTCCGTAAGATAGGCCTTGAGTTGGAAGTGTCAGGAAAGCGGCCTAGAGGACGCCCGAAGCAACGTTGGTGCGATACGTTAGGCCTCGTGCATACTTCCCGTCGCCGCGATTGAATCGCGGCGATGAGTTTTGCAGAGCGACGCGAAGGAATTCGAACTTCTCAGTGCTCGTCGCATCGCCCATCGCTCTGCAAGGGAGCGCGGCGGTGATCCGTCCAGGATCAACGCCGCGCTCCCTTGCAGAGCGATGAAATTTTCGACGTTACATTTCGTTTAAAAAAATTTAACGAAAAATGTCGGTAAATCCGGTAAATCGTTAATGATTAAACGCACACCCTTGGTTCACACGATGTGCTATCACTTTGCTGGTAAATGGAGGCTTCCGTTTAATTGAGCGCTGATTAGTGCACCTCTACATCTTAACATTAGGTGCAAGTCTAGAGCGGGGTGTCCGCCATGTATCTTTCTCATAATTAGCTCTAACCTCGTTGGAAAAAGCCTAGCTATCCCTCTTCAGTTATCATATAAAATAAGTTTATATGTTATCATATGAGTGCAAATACAAACGATCGCGCACTTACGAAACCATGGTTAAACGCGGCAAGGATCACCCATACACGGCCTTTTAAACGCCTTCGCTCAGCTGGCAAAATAAGAAAAAAGGCACGGCTCAACTGCTTGAAAACTGGCTGATGCTGTACAAGCTGAAGCCTCCAGTGTGGTGACAACAGTAAAGCCTGAATGGAACTATGGGTTTGAACGAGCGTGGACGATCACGCAGGAATAGCACAGGCTCCGGATATGTTGAACAACATGAAGTAGTGATAGCGCGTAGGCATCAAGAGGCGGCAATATTATAAGCAACTGTAGCAGCTCTGCGAGCTCTCGAAGCGGACACCTGCGCATTGGAGCGTACTGTACTCGTACTGTAGTGTTTGTCATGGTCCCAGCTCTTTCTCATCACCTATAGCACGATGTGTTGCAATTGTTAGAAATCCGAAGAACTGGCGCAACTTATGTTCCCGCACTCGTTATCGTTCTGAATGCAGAAATCGGACCTATCCTACATGGGGGGGCACACTATTCAGCCTTTTTGACACCGACGGAGAAACTGAAAGTAAACTGTCTTGCAAGAACATGCTCAGCTAGCCTACGAGAGGAGCTTTCTCTGTAATTTCCTAGTTGGGAATGGACTCCCTGTGAGTCTGCATGTTTGTTTCTCTTACTAACGCCACTAACTGTCTCCCAGGGGTCATTTTGTAAGGCAGCCCAATATGGCATGTTGTGTTACACAAAACTAATTTTTTGCAGGAGTGTTCTACCTCTGCGCTGGGCTGAACTGAACCATTTTGATAGATATTCATTCTGCTTCTGACGAAGATGCAAGATCATCACTTAATACAAGATGACTCCCTCCGGAGCCGCTTACAATTAGTGCCAGCTTTTCTACATTTCCACATTTATAGAGGCGCCCCTCCCCCCGATTAGGATAGATCCCTGAAATGAAGATGAACGCTACCAGTGTAAAGCGAATGGTTACAGCAAACTGAATCCCTCCATCCGCCTGCCAGTGCAAGCAGAACTTGGGGTAGAAATGCCACTAAGAGACACAATTGAAACAATCCATTGAAGAAGTACCTTAAGCATAGATTCATTCGCACACGTCTTCGTGCTCGATGGGAGTAGCACTCACCATTGAGGTAGTAACCCGTGCTTCTTGACGACTTTACCGGGCGCTGTGAGTACGAAGCCGAGATAGCAGGCCGCAATAAGCCAGATGTGTGGAGTATGGTTAGCCGTCCATTTCCGAGCGTTCTCGGCTGGAAATGCGTTGAACATACTGCCACCACACGTTCGGTTAGTGGATACAATGAGACTGATTCGGCGGTTGCCCTCCACTCATCTCTTGATATACGATGATACGGCGGGTGGTCAAAGCGCACTCGAAGGACAACACCACCCCGCTTTCATTTGCGTTGGGACTTCGAACACTTTGCGCTCCGTACGACGTTTCGCTCTATGCTTTGATGGTGTTAAGCAATGCTGTTGAAAAACCCTGAATGTCTCAATCAGCGACAAAGGTGGAGAGTTTCTTGTGATGCCGCAATCATTAGACGCTGCTATAACGCAGCTACATTTGCAATATCGTTCTCTTTATCGCCCTGCAACAGATGAGGAGTACGGCAGGGAATTACCGGAAGTTCAACAAGGTATGGACTCAAACGGCTCAATCCGCAACCCTTCCTAAGACGGCACCTGCCTGACTTAGGTGCGATCTTCTCGTCTGACCCGTTCTCTATACACCTGTCAAGACCCATAAACTTTCGCCCAATGCACTTTCGTCCAACAAACCTTCCGATTTCAAAGTGCGCCCTATAATCAGTAACATAGGGAGCCCACCGACAGGATTTCTTGGTTCCTTAACCTCATTCTCTCACAATTGCTTCGATTTATCCTCCATTGCTTTCATGAGCAGGATAGAAAAACCCGTCCTAGAGCGGCGTCCGGTCATGTACGTGCGGTACATAGACGACTATTCCGTCGTTTGTTTCACATAGAAAGAAATGGACGCTTGCTTTGAAATCCCGAACAAACAAGCTACCAGTACACAGTTCACCCGGGAGAATCCGAGCGAGGATTGGCTACCTTTCCTGAATGTTCAGGTCCAACTAAGGAGGGGTTTCTATAGATCAAAGTGGTACCGAAAACAGTAATAAGAATATAATTATCCACTTTCGGTCTGCACATCCCTTAAAAACAAAAATGGGTGTTACAAGAAACATGTTCAAATAGGCAGAAAAGGTCTCATCCGGGAGCAAGGAAAAGGCAGAATTTCTGGAGAAGGCTAGAGGCATTGCTCATTCCAATGGCTACCCCACAACCAGCCATCCAGCGCGCGTATTGCCCTCCGGACGCAGGCCTAACGGTATGGAGGACGACAACAAAATCCCGTTCTGTTTTCCATTCATAGATGACGCAGTGAGCGCGTCTGTCCGGGCCTCCTTACGTCGTTATGATCTGGGTGACACGGTGAGGTTGGTAGAAATACCACCCCAACCTTGAGCGGCGGCTCATCCGAAATCGTCTTCACGATCGATATTGCCCCCCCCTGGGGGCGTCATCTGGCCATATGGGGGTGACTGCTTGATCTCGGGAGCCATCTACGTCATTTCGAGCAGACGGTGCGGCGAGGAATATGTGGCGGATCGACCGCTATGCGTGCGGGTTAAGGAGCACATCGATGGACTCAAAAGGTCGAACCATTCAGCTCTTCTGGGATCTCATCGGTTGCAAGTACACGGTAACGCAGAGTTTGAGGTGGCCGTGTGAATTCTAGCGCAAGAGAAACAAACACCTGAGCGCAAAACACTGGAAGCGTTTTGGATACACAGCAAAAGTCCAAAAATGAACAGAAAAGATGAGTGCCTAGCCATAGCTAACGAACTCGCTCCATTCCTTGACTTCTGTGGATTCTGACCTTCAGAGCCCTCAGGTCAGGGACCGCGGCACGTCTTCTGGGTCACCTACTAGCCATTTGGTCTGTGGGCGACTCCAGCTAGTTCTTCTCCGCATCTCTAGGTGAGCCTTCTAGCTTCTGTTGCATGGTTCCTTTTCTGGTCCACTCGGCTCTTTGAATTTGTTCTCTCGGTTTGGAGTGGTGCTTGATGGGATAATTTTACGTGTTTCTGGCTTTCCAGGCTCCGACGAAGGCGATAAGGCAAAGGAAACGTCAACCGAATAAAACTGTACCATCTCGGCTAGCTGACAAATTCGAAGTAACGGCGTAATTCGAAGAATCCACCATGCCGAGATTTATGGAATGTCGAACACGGAGCATTATGCGAGATGGACCAGAAACTTTGAAATACTATAACTCACTCCAAAGGAAAGCTTTTCAATAGAAATGACAATCAAAAGAATTAGCACACTTTTACAAACAAAGTAGTGTAGGTGTACCAGCAGCGTAAAACACTTAAGCATACGGTCGGACGTTGTTGGGAATACACCTTTTCTGTTGATCAGTGCTGGGTAAATTCGGTGCTATTTTTGGTGCATTTTGTTGTTCCTTACAGTATGTTTCTGCCGTGAAGGTTCCACCCGGAGCCAGGAAGCTGCGGTGAAATAAGGCCGCTGCTGATCGTCCAACAGTCACCGTGACCTTTCTTAAGTACAATGGCGGCTCTGGGCAATGTTTCGGAGCTTCGGCGGTCCGATCCAACTACTGACCTGAATGTCGTCGATTGTCGTAGAGAATCCACTTTCCGACACAAGTCGCACTACTTTCCTGAAAGGGATCGCTTCTGTTACGCAAAAGAAGAGACGAATACACTTCGAAGCAACGAGATCGCTGATGATCGGTCAACTCGTGTGACGCCCACTTATCGAGTTTTTTACCTTTCCAACTTTCTTCAAAGCTGCAGTTGCGTAGTCACCGTTTAGCTCTTCAGCACTTTTTCTTGTGGATGTTCTTGAGTTGGCATCTACCATCGCCTTCGACTCATTATTGTGAACCCTCGATAGCCCATCGTGTCCTTCCCGTCGTGAGACGAAAGTCTCCAGCAGTCGCAGAATTACTTGATTCATCTGAGCGTTCAGATGTGTGCCCTCAGCCCATGCGTTGATGACATTTTGAGTCCGCAGTACTATGGCTGAGTTCGAACTCGTGAAGCAAAACGACGCGAAGTTCCCGTTTTGATAGCGTCTTTGCAGGCGATCTGAAATCACGAGGAAGTGGAGATAGAAAAGCGGTAACGGTTTGTAGGACTATGTGAAAAAATGTGCTTTAACGCCTTAACAATGTATAACGTGACCGCATTTGTTCAAAGTTGCGTTTATTCAATGCTGAAACATAGTAAGTGCGAAAACGGCCATTGGTTTTCCACCAATCTAACAGAAATTCGCGGAATCTCAATACGGTAAAATGAACACTCTAAAGGGGACTCGTGGTCGAATGAGTTTGAACTTATGAGCTACAAAATGCATCAGGTGATAGTGATAGGAGGAAGCCACCTGGCTGGGTTTTAGCAAGCTGTCATGAAATTTCACCGGAACGTATGGACAACCTATTACAATGCAGGTCGTAACAAGCACGTCGAGACACTTGGATCCGATCAATAAGAGAGGGCTGAGGATTTTTCAAAAATTCATGTCAAGACTTTCTTACTACTCTAGTACTACTCACTGTTTCCTGTCAAGCAACTTCGCTACAAGATTGACATCAAGGAGATGTTATTCACCTACATAATTAATCCACTGATGCCATTCTTCGGACGATCAATTGTGAATAAAGTTGCGAAAACACAGTTTGTTCAACAGACATAATCGGAGAGCTTCCTCATCTACACTGCTACTAACAGCTGACGCTGACATATCTCTAAAAAATTTAAGTTATTTCATATTTTTAGTTTTTAACAATTCAATGATTATGGCAAAAACTCGCCGACTCGTGATTCAGGCCTTATATCGATAGATTGCACCTGAGGTGGTTTCGAAAAAAAAACAGGAAAAGGGTTGTAGGGGATTGTATGAGAAGCACCGCAGTGGTTTTCAAATTTCCTGCGGACACCTGGGTAGGTCAAAAATTGCAAAAACCGTTTCACTTCAGTGCGGGCCGATAAAGCAAAACTGGCGTCTGGAACTGCCATGTCGTGGATAGAACGTAACCTGCAAAAGGTTTGGGGCTGGAACAATAGCGTAATTACAGCGATTTCACAATTTGTTAACGGTACAGTGACCGAAGTGAAACGTTGAGCTGCGTCGCTCACCACCCACGGTGCAGCGACCGGATGGCCAAGTGGCCATGTGCGGCGGGCTTGCGGGGAAAGTGTCGGGGGTTCGGATTCGGAGGTGCTGCTCCTGCATTGATGGTCTTGCTCCATCCTGTAATTACGCTACTGTTCCAGCCTCAAACCTTTTGCAGCTTAGATTCTAACCACGACATGTGGTTCCAGGCGTCAGTATTGCTTTATCGGCCCGCACTGAAGTGAAATCGTTTTTTTACAATTTTTGACCTACCCAAGTGTCCGCAGGAAATTTGAAAAGCACTGCGGTGCTTTTCATACAATCCCCTAGAACCCTCAATAGGTCACTTTTAAAATTGCCACGGGATGTTCATTGACCTCCCTTGTAAGGCCTATGTTAATCTTCGGTGACCCGTCATCGACGTCGCCGACGCCGACGTCGCCACAGACGTCGTCTGCAGGAGAGCATCGGAGCGCAATGTACTAATAGAAGTATGGGGCAGTGTTGAGCATTAA
>CANAIB010000215.1:0-15472 GCA_947359475.1 Heligmosomoides polygyrus bakeri
TCCACTGCCCCTCGAAGGTTTACAATTAGACAGATTGAATGGCAGACAGGTAGCTCCTGTAGTTTGAACAGGTCAGCGATTATAGCTCACCGTCATCATACTACGCACCTTCTTTGCTGGACGGCATATCGGTCTTGAAAGGCGTCTGGTGAGTGACCTATTAAAAATTGTTAAAAACGGATTCTTTGTTAACGATAGGAGTGGAGAGATATCTGGGAGAAGTTTGCCAAGATGGTTCGATGTGACATGGATTTAACCCTTCTGACGAAATGATTACCATGGGTAAAATGGGGCGAGACTCTTGCGCCCTCACCACCGGGATCGAGAAGAGGTGGAAAAACTACCCACCCAAACTTCGACCGGTTGGGTTGTCGGGGGTGCTGATCATGAATACGTTATCCTTTTTCAATTTCGGCCGATTACAGTTGTAAGAGAGCTACATTCGGCTTGCCTTGACTGAGAACGTGTGGCACATGTCAGTTGATGCTGAATGTACACCTACACTTGTGATCTGATGTCATCATGAGCTGTTCGTGAGTGTTGCTGCCTCACTTACGTCGATAGCTGGGAAGGTTCATACTCCATATACTCGAGGAGCCCACTAAAAATCTGCAGCAAAATGCAACAGGTTGTATATAGGGAGGGCAACTAATAAAAGCCTATTACTCAACACGCATTTGGGAGCCAATAGTGAAACATAGGCTAAACGAATGTTGGGAAGGTGATATATACCAAAGAAGGAATGAGCACTAAAAATGCAAAAATCCGGCAATGGACGGAAATCAAACACCTGGCCCTCCACTCACCTCTTCGCCACCAACCCGCTTTCAGCCAAGCTTTTCGCCGCCTCCTTTCAATCAACACACGTGGCACATACATTGCTGACAATGAAAATTCGGAGGGCTCCTAGCCCCTTTGGTCCAATAACTGAGCAAAACGAAACATGCTTTTCTACTATTTGAAGGGCGGAGAAAAAGTGCTATCCATTTCCGCCCTCCAGACATACGCCTGAAAACCTTACCTGTTTAGGATAAAAGAAAGAAAAGCAGGTAAAGAATACTTGCAAGGTTGTCGCTTTAGAATGGCTGGTGATTCCTCATCTAACTGGAGCTCAACTAAAAGGAGGCAACACTGCACTTGACTGCACTGTTATAAAGAAATGAACTTCCAAGAATGACCACTAGTGAAAAAGCGAAAGCTCAGTTAGTTGAATCAGCACTGTTGAAAATGTAGGAAATTCCAATACGTAAAGCGTAACGTAAAAAAATTTGGTCAAAATCACTGCAACAAACACTGACAAACAAAGACAACTGTACGAGAGATATTCCTACTTCCTATGCGTTCGGTCCAATGGTCTTTTTGTTGGGGCGCTTGCTTCGTTCATCTTCTTCGAGCTTGATTTCTCGTTTTTCTCCGATCCTTTTCCCAGTTTTCCATCTTTTGGAATAACGTCCTAAACAGCAGTGTTAGAAACAGGCTGGTAACCAGTGGCAAGTTTTACATGCGGTAAACTGCAGAGATCGCCCACCAGGGTCAAGCTGGAGGTTCTAGAATCAAAGCAGGCCATACCTTCACCTTCGCGGGGTGGGGGGGGGGGGGGGGAAGGGGGAGTCGTACTCTCTCTTGGTTTTGGTAGAGGATTGTCTCGTATGTTTCAATTGTTTAGGTAGTGTTTCTATTCCTTTATAATTTTTCTTCCAATGCGTGGCTTAGACACTGTACATAGATAGGTTTTTCTTTAAAAGCCCTCAACGACAGAGCAACCAAGTGTCATGGACATTGTGGAGATTCGCGCGTAGCTACGAGAGTTGTGAATACTGAATGCTCTGCAGTTAAAAATAAAGATTTTTTTGCGTGCATTCTTCGAATCAAGCGCAACTCGATTTTTTTGATTTTTTTTTTGACCTCATGGGCACGATCCGTTTTTCTACCTGAGGGAGGGATGGATACCTTGATCTGGTATTGTACTCTATGAACTTTCGAGTGTTAATTGTCAAGGGGGTGGGGGTGTCAGCAGGAAAAGCTTCATCGATTGGTGTCAAAGTTGACCAATTTCAAAAATATCGACTTTGACGACGTCATCGTCCGCTCAGGCTCGGCCTGGAGCGCTCCGCCCTGTGCTCGATGCGAAATTGTAAAAAAATCGATATTTCCCGAATTGGTCGTGGTTGACACCGTTCGATAGAGCTTTTCCAACATAATAAAACGGTGTTATAGCAGTTACAACGGTGCTTTGTTGCGATCAAAACTCTAACGCCAGGTGGGATCCGAAACCCACCTCCTGCTGACCGGCCGGGAATGCTCTACGCCATTACACCACCGGCGCTGTTTGATCGAACGCAACATCCACACCTCGTGGGACCGATCAGCACTCACCTGCATATAGGGATGGTGTTATAGCATTTGTATAAAACTCAAACGTGCGCGAGTATGGGCGCAGGAAACTTCAACCGCTAAGTCCGCCGCCCGAAAATTGGCAGCTGGGGATAAAGCAATTTAGGCACCTGGAGAGTTGTAAGCATGTTATCGTAAATGTTATCTTAAGTGGTTTGGTGGCCTACGCATTTATAGCCCATTAGCTCGCTGCGTTTTCTCACAGTGGTCGAACGAAATCGAAAAAATAGATCACACAAGCTTCACCTGCATTTTCGTACCGCTATAACTTAGTCTCTTCATGAGCTTTACCATTCTGCTTTACTTCATTTTAAGAACCTTGTGATGCCTAGAACATTTTAGAGTTGCAGCCGGAAAGATTCGAATTTGACAGAGTTATTGCGCACCGAACACGCCCGCGCGTGCAATTTGTGAGCGGTCGCTCCACTCGACTGATAGGTTTTTTTTACATTGTTCACTGCGCATTCCAGAGAATCGCCGAGAAAAAGAAGAGCGATTTCTGCTTAAGATAACTAGAAATTTCTGACAACGTCCTCCAAACGATTCGAAATAGACTTGAAGTCTTTACATTTTCCATGATGGGAATATAGAAGCGCAGTGGACATGCTCTCCCCCACTCGATCGATAGCTTTGACTCTGTGCATTGTATACGGCGCACCCTCGGAGTATTCCTGGCAGGACAAAGCACTGGCAACGTACGCCATGCTTGAGAACTCCGAAAACATGCGTGTCTTGGGAAATAAGCTGCTCCAATCGCAAAATCTTTTTTTTGCCACCTACGGCAAAAATGGGGTGGTCTGGTAAAGTTGTACAAACATTTGTGTGGATCTCGAGGAAACGAATCGAACGGTGCCTATCGTTTCTAAAAAAACTAAAATTAGAGAAAAACAAAATTTTGTGAGCATGCGACGGTTTGCGACGATCAACTATTCCGGGTCGCTCCTAGCAATGGAGCGCAGGTTTTCAATTTCGAACATTTTCATGGCTCCATATGAACTGCCTATCCTACTATATATAAAGCAGCAAGCGTGTGTGTGTGTGTGTGTCACTGTGTCACACCGTCACACTGTCCGTCCGTCCCACTGAGTTGGGGCGCGGCAGCCGAACACGTCGGCGACCGTGCATGGTGAGCCGTAGACGTGCCGAGCACGTCGGCGACCGCGCATGGCGAGCCGCAGACGTGCCGAACACGTCGGCGACCGCGCATGGCGAGCCGCAGACGTGCCGAACACGTCGGCGACCGCGCATGGCGAGCCGCAGACGTGCCGAACACGTCGGCGACCGCGCATGGCGAGCCGCAGACGTGCCGAACACGTCGGCGACCGCGCATGGCGAGCCGCAGACGTGCCGAACACGTCGGCGACCGCGCATGGCGAGCCGCAGACGTGCCGAACACGTCGGCGACCGCGCATGGCGAGCCGCAGACGTGCCGAACACGTCGGCAACCGCGCATGGCGAGCCGCAGACGTGCCGAACACGTCGGCGACCGCGCATGGGGCGACCGCGCATGGCGAGCCGCAGACGTGCCGAACACGTCGGCGACCGCGCATGGCGAGCCGCAGACGTGCCGAACACGTCGGCGACCGTGCATGGCGAGCCGCAGACGTGCCGAACACGTCGGCGACCGTGCATGGCGAGCCGCAGACGTGCCGAACACGTCGGCGACCGTGCATGGCGAGCCGCAGACGTGCCGAACACGTCGGCGACCGCGCATGGCGAGCCGCAGACGTGCCGAACACGTCGGCGACCGTGCATGGCGAGCCGCAGACGTGCCGAACACGTCGGCGACCGCGCATGGCGAGCCGCAGACGTGCCGAACACGTCGGCGACCGTGCATGGCGAGCCGTAGACGTGCCGAGCACGTCGGCAACCATGCATGGCGAGCCGTAGACGTGCCAAACACGTCGGCAACCGTGCATGGCGAGCCGTAGACGTGCCGAACACGTCGGCGACCGTGCATGGCGAGCCGCAGACGTGCCGAACACGTCGGCGGTACAAAACTTCAGGCCTGGGGGTAATCGAGGTCGCTGAACACGAATCTGAAGTCGACCAATCGATATCGATCGATATTATCGATTTTTTGAGGATGGCGTTCAAGTGGCGCGAAACTTCGGCGTTGGGGGTAATCGAGGTCGCTGAACACGAATCTGAAGTCGGATCAATCGATATCGATCGATATTATCGATTTTTGAGGATGGCGTTCAAGTGGCACGAAACTTTGGCCCTGGGGGTAATCGAGGTCGCTGAACACGAATCTGAAGTCGGATCAATCGATATCGATCGATATTATCGATTTTTTGAGGATGGCATTCAAGTGGCGCGAAACTTCGGCCCTGGGGGTAATCGAGGTCGCTGAACACGAATCTGAAGTCGGATCAATCGATATCGATCGATATTATCGATTTTTTGAGGATGGCGTTTAAGTGGCGCGAAACTTCGGCCTTGGGGGTAATCGAGGTCGCTGAACACGAATCTGAAGTCGGATCAATCGATATCGATCGATATTATCGATTTTTTGAGGATGACGTTCAAGCGGCACGGAACTTCGGCCCTGGGGGTAACCGAGGTCGCTGAACACGAATCTGAAGTCGACCAATCGATATCGATCGATATTATCGATTTTTTGAGGATGGCGTTCAAGTGGCGCGAAACTTCGGCCTTGGGGGTAATCGAGGTCGCTGAACACGAATCTGAAGTTGGATCAATCGATATCGATCGATATTATCGATTTTTTGAGGATGACGTTCAAGCGGCACGAAATTTTGGCCCTGGGGGTAATCGAGGTCGCTGAACACGAATCTGAAGTCGACCAATCGATATCGATCGATATTATCGATTTTTTGAGGATGGCGTTTAAGTGGCGCGAAACTTCGGCCTTGGGGGTAATCGAGGTCGCTGAACACGAATCTGAAGTCGGATCAATCGATATCGATCGATATTATCGATTTTTGAGGATGGCGTTCAAGTGGCACGAAACTTTGGCCCTGGGGGTAATCGAGGTCGCTGAACACGAATCTGAAGTCGGATCAATCGATATCGATCGATATTATCGATTTTTTGAGGATGGCATTCAAGTGGCGCGAAACTTCGGCCCTGGGGGTAATCGAGGTCGCTGAACACGAATCTGAAGTCGGATCAATCGATATCGATCGATATTATCGATTTTTTGAGGATGGCATTCAAGCGGCACGAAACTTCGGCCCTGGGGTAACCGAGGTCGCTGAACACGAATCTGAAGTCGACCAATCGATATCGATCGATATTATCGATTTTTTGAGGATGGCGTTCAAGTGGCGCGAAACTTCGGCCCTGGGGGTAATCGAGGTCGCTGAACACGAATCTGAAGTCGGATCAATCGATATCGATCGATATTATCGATTTTTTGAGGATGGCATTCAAGTGGCGCGAAACTTCGGCCCTGGGGGTAATCGAGGTCGCTGAACACGAATCTGAAGTCGGATCAATCGATATCGATCGATATTATCGATTTTTTGAGGATGACGTTCAAGCGGCACGAAACTTCGGCCCTGGGGTAACCGAGGTCGCTGAACACGAATCTGAAGTCGGATCAATCGATATCGATCGATATTATCGATTTTTTGAGGATGGCGTTTAAGTGGCGCGAAACTTCGGCCTTGGGGGTAATCGAGGTCGCTGAACACGAATCTGAAGTCGGATCAATCGATATCGATCGATATTATCGATTTTTTGAGGATGACGTTCAAGCGGCACGGAACTTCGGCCCTGGGGGTAACCGAGGTCGCTGAACACGAATCTGAAGTCGACCAATCGATATCGATCGATATTATCGATTTTTTGAGGATGGCGTTCAAGTGGCGCGAAACTTCGGCCTTGGGGGTAATCGAGGTCGCTGAACACGAATCTGAAGTTGGATCAATCGATATCGATCGATATTATCGATTTTTTGAGGATGACGTTCAAGCGGCACGAAACTTTGGCCCTGGGGGTAATCGAGGTCGCTGAACACGAATCTGAAGTCGACCAATCGATATCGATCGATATTATCGATTTTTTGAGGATGGCGTTTAAGTGGCGCGAAACTTCGGCCTTGGGGGTAATCGAGGTCGCTGAACACGAATCTGAAGTCGGATCAATCGATATCGATCGATATTATCGATTTTTGAGGATGGCGTTCAAGTGGCACGAAACTTTGGCCCTGGGGGTAATCGAGGTCGCTGAACACGAATCTGAAGTCGGATCAATCGATATCGATCGATATTATCGATTTTTTGAGGATGGCATTCAAGTGGCGCGAAACTTCGGCCCTGGGGGTAATCGAGGTCGCTGAACACGAATCTGAAGTCGGATCAATCGATATCGATCGATATTATCGATTTTTTGAGGATGGCATTCAAGCGGCACGAAACTTCGGCCCTGGGGTAACCGAGGTCGCTGAACACGAATCTGAAGTCGACCAATCGATATCGATCGATATTATCGATTTTTTGAGGATGGCGTTCAAGTGGCGCGAAACTTCGGCCCTGGGGGTAATCGAGGTCGCTGAACACGAATCTGAAGTCGGATCAATCGATATCGATCGATATTATCGATTTTTTGAGGATGGCATTCAAGTGGCGCGAAACTTCGGCCCTGGGGGTAATCGAGGTCGCTGAACACGAATCTGAAGTCGGATCAATCGATATCGATCGATATTATCGATTTTTTGAGGATGACGTTCAAGCGGCACGAAACTTCGGCCCTGGGGTAACCGAGGTCGCTGAACACGAATCTGAAGTCGGATCAATCGATATCGATCGATATTATCGATTTTTTGAGGATGGCGTTTAAGTGGCGCGAAACTTCGGCCTTGGGGGTAATCGAGGTCGCTGAACACGAATCTGAAGTCGGATCAATCGATATCGATCGATATTATCGATTTTTTGAGGATGACGTTCAAGCGGCACGGAACTTCGGCCCTGGGGGTAACCGAGGTCGCTGAACACGAATCTGAAGTCGACCAATCGATATCGATCGATATTATCGATTTTTTGAGGATGGCGTTCAAGTGGCGCGAAACTTCGGCCTTGGGGGTAATCGAGGTCGCTGAACACGAATCTGAAGTTGGATCAATCGATATCGATCGATATTATCGATTTTTTGAGGATGACGTTCAAGCGGCACGAAACTTTGGCCCTGGGGGTAATCGAGGTCGCTGAACACGAATCTGAAGTCGACCAATCGATATCGATCGATATTATCGATTTTTTGAGGATGGCGTTTAAGTGGCGCGAAACTTCGGCCTTGGGGGTAATCGAGGTCGCTGAACACGAATCTGAAGTCGGATCAATCGATATCGATCGATATTATCGATTTTTTGAGGATGACGTTCAAGCGGCACGGAACTTCGGCCCTGGGGGTAACCGAGGTCGCTGAACACGAATCTGAAGTCGACCAATCGATATCGATCGATATTATCGATTTTTTGAGGATGACGTTCAAGCGGCACGAAACTTTGGCCCTGGGGGTAATCGAGGTCGCTGAACACGAATCTGAAGTCGACCAATCGATATCGATCGACATTATCGATTTTTTGAGGATCACGTCGAGGAAGATTAGCCGATCCATCTCGATTAACATAATGGTCAGAAGGCCTAGGAAAGAATAGGAAACCCGTAGCGGCCATGGCGTCCTATTCTCGGGGTTTGGGGGCGAAGCCCCCAACCAGTCGTAGGCGGCCGCTAGGCCGCCGAACGACTGGTACCAAACAATAGAGCTCTGCTCATGAGCGCAAGTATGTCCTTTGTTTTTCAAATGGGTGCCTTTTAGGCGAATTACATCAAGAAGAGGCAAAAACCGCAAAATCGCGGTATTTGCGGCGTCTATCCAAACATGCTTCCGGTACTGCACATATTTATGTGGTGCTGAATCTTACCATAGCATTTCGCCTAAGAAATTCGGACAACGTAATACTAGCGAGTTCTCACACGAGGAGCTTCTGAAAAGCAAATCTGAACGGTCAAAAATGACTTTCTAGGTGCAAGCAATAAACGAAACTGAGGAGGTTGCTGGCAAACATTTTGGACAATTTGCTCACGCCGAACGATCTCAGGAGCATGGTAGGTTGTGAAAGCGCTAAACAACAGGGGAAAGGGAGATCACCATCTTGTCGTCAAATGTCAGAATTGAACGACATAGTTTTGCATTGGGTAGTCGACGAAGCTCTGGAACAGACCTAAGAAAATTTCAACACTCAGCTACTCAGCTGTTTAGCGTGCTTCCGGGTTCGGCAAAATATTACTCAAGTTTTATGACCAGTCGGATACTAGTGGTATTTTTCTGGAGTCAGAAGATCGAAAAGAAAGGAAGCAGAGGTCACATCGTCGTCGTACGACGACCGGCCGAATGCAGAACTCAGCATTATCCCATGTTGAACGGAAATGTTTACCCGCGCCAGGTACGCCTCTGCGTACCTCGCGCGGGCAACGTTTGCCGTTCAACATGGAATATTGCTGAATCAGAGGAAGCACATCCTCCTCCTGCTTGAAACAACGGCGTCTGCGCGCGTTTCTGAGCCCCTGAATCCAGAAGACGGGTTCCCTTCGTCGAACCACAACCTTTTGTAGTCAGAAGAGGAGACACCGTCGTCCTACGACGAGGGATCGCATTCAGAATTGAACATGAGATGCTGCTGCAGAAGACGAAGCACATCCTCCTCCTTCTTGAAACAACGGCGTCTGCGCGCGTTTCTGAGTCCCTGAATCCAGAAGACGGGTTCCCTTCGTCCCACCACAACCTTCTGGGGTCAGAAAATCGAAAAGAACGGAAGCAGAGGTCACATCGTCGTCGTACGACGACCGGCCGAATGCAAAACTCAGCATTATCCCATGTTGAACGGAAACGTTTACCCGCGCCAGGTACGCCTCTGCGTACCTCGCGCGGGCAACGTTTGCCGTTCAACATGGAATATTGCTGAATCAGAGGAAGCACATCCTCCTCCTTCTTGAAACAACGGCGTCTGCGCGCGTTTCTGAGCGCCTGGATCCAGAAGACGGGTTCTCTTCGTCGCACCACAACCGTCTGGAGTCAGAAGATCGAAAAGAAAGGAAGCAGAGGTCACATCGTCGTCGTACGACGACCGGCCGAATGCAGAACTCAGCATTATCCCATGTTGAACGGAAATGTTTACCCGCGCCAGAAACGCCTCTGCGTACCTCGCGCGGGCAACGTTTGCCGTTCAACATGGAATATTGCTGAATCAGAGGAAGCACATCCTCCTCCTGCTTGAAACAACGGCGTCTGCGCGCGTTTCTGAGCCCCTGAATCCAGAAGACGGGTTCCCTTCGTCGAACCACAACCTTTTGTAGTCAGAAGAGGAGACACCGTCGTCCTACGACGAGGGATCGCATTCAGAATTGAACATGAGATGCTGCTGCAGAAGACGAAGCGCAACCTCCTCCTGCTTGACACAACGGCGTCTGCGCGCGTTTCTGAGCGCCTGGATCCAGAAGACGGGTTCTCTTCGTCGCACCACAACCGTCTGGAGTCAGAAGATCGAAAAGAAAGGAAGCAGAGGTCACATCGTCGTCGTACGACGACCGGCCGAATGCAGAACTCAGCATTATCCCATGTTGAACGGAAACGTTTACCCGCGCCAGGTACGCCTCTGCGTACCTCGCGCGGGCAACGTTTGCCGTTCAACATGGAATATTGCTGAATCAGAGGAAGCACATCCTCCTCCTTCTTGAAACAACGGCGTCTGCGCGCGTTTCTGAGCGCCTGGATCCAGAAGACGGGTTCCCTTCGTCGAACCACAACCTTTTGTAGTCAGAAGAGGAGACACCGTCGTCCTACGACGAGGGATCGCATTCAGAATTGAACATGAGATGCTGCTGCAGAAGACGAAGCGCAACCTCCTCCTGCTTGACACAACGGCGTCTGCGCGCGTTTCTGAGTGCCTGGATCCAGAAGACGGGTTCCCGTCGTCGCACCACAACCTTCTGGAGTCAGAAGAACGGAAGCAGAGGTCACATCGTCGTCGTAGGACGACCGGCCGAATGCAGAACTCAGCGTTAACCCATGTTGAACGGAAACGTTTAGCCGCACCAGGTACGCCTCTGCGTATATCTCCCCAGTCCAGTATTTTCTCATGGTCAACTGTACGTAGCGTGCTCGCGAGTTCGACAGAAGTCCCATCTGAAAATTTGGTTAACACAAGGACTCAAATCGATACCAAACGTAGTATTCACCGAGATGGTTCAGTAAATGTTGTCTTTTTGTTGTTCTGTTAACAAGATTGTTTTGAAGATCACACGTACTTTTTGTGTGAGAGTATTTTCTGGGAACAAAACTTAAACCTATAACCCCGCGAAGCGGGCAAGTGCGAGACACGCCGTTGGGCGTGTCGTAGCACTTGTATATATATATGTCAGCAAATAGATACTAACCACCTTCCTACGTACCCAGTTACAGCGAATTCGAACCAGAAACGTGTACATATACATTGCAGCCATAAGCCGTCTCTGTACGCCTACTTAAGCGACAAAACTCCCCTCGCCCTATCGTCGGATGGCGCAGGACGGGTGCTCGGCGGTACAAGGCGAGACTCGTGAGGATGGGCTTCGAGTTCGAAGTGTGGGGCGTCTGTGGCCATTCTGGTCAACACGGCGTCAATTTATATTTGACACCCCCGCCTCCTCCCAAGTCACGTGGAGGGGCGGGCCACCCGGCTTCCTCTGGGAGCAGGGTGGCAATTTTTTCCCGTTCGGATGAACTCCCCCACTAGGTGTCAAAAATCTGCCGCCCCCTGAGCATCCGCACTCTGGGCAGCTTATAAAAACATGCCCGCGCACTGAGCAATTCGTGCGCAGGCGCTTTTCGCTGCTGCATGGCAGACTGCGCTCATCCACTGTCGTAGAGCGAACAAAGAATGCAGATAAGCAACAGATATCCCCTTAACCAAAGAAAATGGTCAAGGGGAGATGCTTAAGATTTAGTGCGTGCTCTGCATATCAATCGAGTGCATCGCAACACGAAAAAATGCTCATTGCGCACATATGCTAACAATCGGGCCTCAGCGCAAACTCCAACTCGCTCTCGTATATCCTTGAGCAACAAAATCGACGACCATTCGGTGGAAAGATAAGCACTGCAGGACGAAAAAGCGCATATAAGGCACGGAGGGTTTGTATCGGTACTCATCATCATGACATTCACCAACGAGATGAAGGCTGCTCTATCCAACCTCGACCAGTGCGAGTGTGCAACATTACTTAGCTATATCATCTCCCGCTTAGAGGGTATGGAGGGCCAATGCAGCGGCCCTCAGGACTGTGCTTGTGCGCAGCGCCCCGACATCCGCCTGAGCCTTATGCTCTGTCGAAGAGAATCGGGACGGGCATTCTACTGAGAGGTGCACGCGATTCCCTGATTCCGTCTCTAGGACATTGCAGGCATCGCGGCATCACTCAGGTGTCTGAAGCCCAGTCACCAAAGTGACTGTGGTGTGAAGTTCGTGGGTTGTGGTCTCGACCACAACCCCTGCTTTGCACCCAGCGTCGGGCCTTTCCTGAGAACCCCATGAGACGCCCCCGTAATTAGCGGAGTTCCGACTCTAGCTACCCCATCCCCCTCAACGACAGCTGCAGTTCAACGTTCAGCTACTAATTCAACCTCAATGTGTGCAACGACGACGACGCTTGAACTCGACTCTATATGGGTAACGACGACTACGACGACTCAACTCGACGTCGAGTCCATATGGGCAGTCGACTTCAGATGGGCAACGACGTCGTCGCTCAACAACATCAATAAATATGGGCAACCGTTGTCTCAGCTCGATGTCGACTTGAGATGGGAAATATCGTCGCCGCTCAACTACCACTTCATATGGGCAGCGTCGATCATGGTCACCGTCGTCGAGTTTTGTATGCCATGTGAAGATAAAATGAATGTTTAAAACGTATATCGTTTGGCATAGCGGAATACCGTGGTCGCCAACGATATCGCCGTCGCCCACGATGCGACCTTTGCCGGCCCGCTCCGAGTCAAGCGTGGGCCTATCACTCTTCGTACGTCTCCAGCAATAAAAGTTGTAAGGTATCAGCAGTGTTGCGACACAACCTGAGGAACGAAGCTGATATGCAGCACAAACCAATGACGTCACGGAACTGTGTGTAGCAGAGGTTGATGTTAAGTAAAGGGGATGGTTGTATGGCTTTATGGTGCGAAGATATGAAGATAATTTTGTTGTTACAGGCCACTTGTTTCTTATAAAACTTGGACCGAATTGGTGTGCCACGACCAATCAGAGAATTGAATATCAGGGTTATTTTTGTTCAATAAAAGAAATTTGCTGACCGAAGTTCCTGTAACAATATTGCTTATGAAATGCGCTACAAGTGGCTAGTCATCCACGCTTCTACCACTATTTGGATCATCAACCTAATGACTGAACGCCCGTTAAGGATTGCTGGAAGAAGAGTGGGATGTATAAAACGCTAATGCAGTTTACGACTTCTAATTACTGCGGGAATTTTTGAGGATGTTTCAGTCTATATATCTCAACTTTAAGCGAGAAATAACGTTGTGACACTATTTTTGGTTCACCTTCAAGCACCAGTGTCAGCTGAATTACGTATCATATCGCTACTTTGGCAATCATAAGAATAACACAACAACTATTATTATTATTATTATTTTATTAAACTAATAAACACAAATCAAACCTTTGAGTTGTTTCGTTCCCTGTCCCAGAACTGCCTGAGCTGTCGTCGAACTACTTTACCGCAAATACTTCGCGGAATCTCTGGTACGAAAAAGACTCCTCCTCGAAGTTCTTTAAATGTTGCAATTTTTTCTAAAGGTGGAAGGTTATCATATTAAATTTTTCTTTCTCAAGTGTCGCTTATTCACTAACCGGAGACGTATTGCCTAACCTCAGCCGATGATAGGAGAGGAAATGCTGGGTTTTTTACCACGAACGCGGCCGGTACCTGCTGGTAAAATATGTGCTATAATACATTTCTAATTTCATCGAAATAATGCTTCAGTTGTTGTTACTGTGTCCATGAATAAATCTTCCTCACATACCTCACCGGAAACATGGTCTTGTCTGCCCACCACAGCGCAGTCATCAATTCCAGGGTGTGCCCTGAGGGTTAGTTCAACCTCCGAAGGGCAAATCTAGAAGAACAAAGTGCTCTACACCTAGCTATCAAACCATGCAAGAGCATACTGACCAGTGCTCCCTTGTGCTTGATAATATCTTTCATTCGATCCAACACATATATGTGTCCACTTTCATCATAAAAAGCAGCATCACCTGTAATCTTTTGAAGGTGATGCTGGCTACACTGTTGGTGGATGCAATAGTATACCTGTTTTCACGTAACCAGCGCTGTCCAGCATTTCGGCGGTAGCCTTAGCGTTCTTATAGTAGCAGGGAAGCACCTGTGGGCCAACAACCATTAGTTGACCCGGAGTTCGTGGAGGACACAGCTGCTTTGTCTCCCAGTTCACTATCTAGAAAGACTAATCCAACGGCCACGTGAGTGCTGTTCAAATGTTTGTGGGACCTAGTTTCCTTATCACCCCAACCCCTGGGCTTGCCCGAGGGGCTTTCCGAAGTCTTTAGGATGCGGACATTTGTCACCAACCTACGATGCGAAAGAGGCAAGAACGCTGCTCCACCGTGACACGCGCTTAGGACACCAGAGGAGATTATCATGCCAGCAGGGTTAGAGAAGATGGGGATAGAAGATCACATAAAATTCGCGACATTCTAAGTAGGTCTCTACACCAAGAAGAGAAAGAGCGCAACAAAGAAATGTCGGTACATGTCTAACGATTCTTGACTGCTTAGGAACGACAATGATTGAATGCACAAGTAATTTATGACGTGATTACATCAATTTATGTGTAAGCAATTGCTTCTACTCAACTTTTTTTTTACAATAAAAACGTACCTTAAATAGCATCCCAGGCAACGGTGTTCCAACACTTTCGATCTTGTCGCTCTCATAAGGAGCAAGACTGCACACACCTCCAAGCTCTGTCATTTCGTAAGCTAAAAGAAAGTCTTTTCAAAGAAAGTTGTGAAATACAAACACTATGAGAATCCCTTAGCCAACTTTCGAGATGGGTGTCTTCGGCAGAGTTTTTGAGACGGTACAGTGTTATTTGTACGTAACTCTCTAGGATCAACGATGAGGGATTTTACAATTTTCTATTGTGAGCCACGCGTACACTCAGTTGAGAGGGGTGCGTAGCGTTCGTATCGGCTGGTCGTGGGCACCGCAGCCGCGCGCCCAGGTGGCCATACCTGCAGTGTCATCCCCCTGCTCGCCGTCTCCGCTCACGCTGTGAGAACCCGTTCGTACTTCGAAACCGAGCGATCGATCAATTTGGCAGTTATACATGCCGTCGAGTCGCTCGGCGCCGGAAGTATAAACAAAACCAGTGCAAAGATACATGTTGGTGTGAAACAAGCATAGCTCTACATCAGAAATTCGAGCTCTATCTAATGAGCTCCAGCTCAAGCTTATTAAAACACCGTTGATGCGATATTCTTCAAATTTAAAACTGAAAAATAATTCTTCACAAACCTGCAACGAAGCTGTGACATCTATATTTCCATGCTAAAAATTCACACAGAATTCAACTACGTTGTCTAAATACCTTCTAGAAGATATTTTTGAAAAAAATGGTGTGTATTACACCGTTGGAGACATGCCTCCAAGCCAACATTCTACGCAGAATTCAATCACAAAGTTGATAATCTATTCTATTATGTATATAATACCGGACGTTCAGCAGGCTACTGGCCGCCAAACGTCTGGTTGGGGGCTTCGCCCCAAACCCGGAGAATGGAACACGCCGACCGTCTTCTTGTCCTCTTTAGGCCTTCTCTCATTCACTAGATTTAAAAAACTGGTTTTGCTATATAGAATAGTATAGCGGGATAAGGTAGGACAGTATCTTCAAAATTGCTCCTATGGGGCAAACCCACACTCTATCGCACGTACGCGATTCATTCTCTGAAGTACTCGTTCTATACATGACCAGGAACAGATAAAGAGCCTTAATCCAAAGTGCTTATTTTCCGGAAACACAAATGAAA
>CANAIB010000216.1:0-15444 GCA_947359475.1 Heligmosomoides polygyrus bakeri
GGAGTAGGGGGTCACAATGGGATACGGCGCAGTACGCGTTTGAGGGTCTTGTACGCTCGCGATGCCTTTACAGGCAAGCGGCTCGGGCGCAGTGGAGGTGCGGTTACTTCGTGCGAGGAAGGTCGTGGTTTGATTTCTTTGCGCTGCTGCGTTTTTGCATTTCGACTGACTGGTTGAGATTTGGGGAATTCTGACGTCTATATCATTTTTAGACGCTTTCTGCGCATTTTCCAGCTGTTCGCTGTTGAGAGGATGTTGTCCCATTTTTGCAGGTAAAAAGGAAGATCGTGCACAATGACGTGGGAGTGAAATCGCTTCATAAGCGACTTCATGTAACTGAAGAAGCCCACGTCGGATGGCTGAATCTGGCCGGTGGTACCCAAAGCTGTAGTTCGAATATTCAATGTCTTCCGTCGGGGTATAGTAGTTTGGGTCGCCACGTGGTTCGAGAAGCCGGCCCATGAGTCCAGAATAACAGCACAGTTATCGTCCATCTGGGACAAAGACATGTCAGAAAAGGAGAGCATAGTTTGAGTCGTCATGATGTGGGATTTTTTCGGTTATGAGTACGCAACCGAAATCCAATTAAAGACGTACCCGTCATATGCCCGCTGCTTGCTTGCCTCTCCACTTCCATCAATTCATCTTGAGAATCCCAATCTTCTCTTCTTCTTCCACCACTTCCAGCTGTTAGTCTTCGTCAACTTCAAGTTGAAGTGCTTCGAAGTTCTTGGGTATGCTGGCCATCCGTTTGGCCTCATGCACTTTGTACCCGTGTATCACTGGATTTATACATCACCATGTTGAATACCACAGCGTACAGCTGAAAAATGCGCAGAAAACGTCTAAAAAGGGTATAGACGTCAGAATCTCCCAGATCTCAACCAGTCAGTTGAAATGCAAAAATGCAGCAACACAACGGAACCCCCACCTTCCTAGCCAGAAGCAACCGCACCTCCACTGCGCTCCGAGCCGCTTGCCGCTGGGGCATCGCGGGTGTACAAGCCCCCAAACTCGTGGTGCGCCCATCCCATTGTGACCTCCTACTCCTTGGGTTTAACGACTTGGCAAAAAATAAATATATTTTCATATTAACTGAGGGGTGGGAATTCTCTTTAAATGGGTCGCTTCCCCCGCTCAGACATAAGATTCAGACCCTTCCCTTGTCAAACGGGCGCATGGCGCAATTTTAAACAATTGCACGTCACCGAGTTTTTGTTGTTCTCCGCCTTCATATTATTAGGTTGCAAAGAATTAAATGGCACTGGCTCGCGCCATTTTTTTGGCGCGTCTTTACGCCTTTGATCAAGAACAAACCGTAACATGTGGCATATCATTTAGAAGCACAAACTTTGCTCTACCGGGAACTGCCAAATTTTCTATGTAAAATAGGGAAAACTTTAGAGTTTTATTGACTTTTTTGCAGATGGACAAAAGGGTAATCCGAGGCATTTACTTGTATGAATTCAAGCTGGGCACTACAGCTAAGGAGGCGGACGAGAAGATCAACGCAGCATTCAGTCAAGGATGCTCCACAACGGACGGCGTATCGTTGGTATCAGAAGTTCCGGAATGGAGATGAGAGCTTGGAAGAACATGAAGGCCGTGGGAGGCATAGTGATGTTGATGAGGACAAGCTGAGAGATGTGGTAGAGGAGGATCCACACAAAGGTACCAGGGAGATAGCGAAGGTTCTTGGCGTCAGTCACAACACAGCTGCCCGGCATCTGAAGGAAATTGGAGAGACCAAAAAGCTGGAAAGATGGGTGCCTCACGAGCTGTCTGAGGAGCAAAGAAACCGACGATATGAGATCTCGTCCGCACTGCTTCTACGGAACGAAACGGACCCATTCCTTGATCGCATCGTAACCTGTGACGAGAAATGGATAATGTACGACAACAGGCGACGATCGGCACAGTGGGTGGACAGCGATGAGAGCCCCAAGGTTTTTGCGAAGCCGGAATTGCACCAAAAGAAAGTAATGGTGACAGTATGGTGGAGTTCCCTGGGAATTAGTCACCACAGCTTCCTCCCTCCCGGTGAATCCATCACGGCAGAGAAGTACTGCATTGAAATTGAAGAAATGATGAAAAAGTTGAAGGATATCCGGCCGGCCTTGGTGAACCGAAGGCGAGTTCTCCTTCTGCACGACAATGCTCGCCCTCATGTAGCACGAATGACGTTGCTGAAATTGAATGTGCTAAGCATTGAGACTCTACCACATCCTCCGTTTTCTCCCGACCTCTCTCCAACAGACTGCCATTTCTTCAAACATCTTGGCGACTTCTTGGTAGGGAAAATATTCAAATACCAACAGGATGCCGAAAGTGCCTTCGAAGATTTCGTCAATCCCAGAACTTCTGATTTTTATGCTAGTGGGATAAAAAAGCTTGTGTCACGTTGGCATAGATGTGAAGAATCAGAAGGTTTTTATTTCGATTAATAAACTTGCCTACAAGCCGAGATATTAACTGTTTAAATTTACAGTGGTTCAGTGCCATTTATTTCGTTACAACCTAATAGTTTAAATCGTCTTCAAAAGATACACTAGAAGCAATCTTGGGACATTTCAGACAGAATCTGCAATTTCAAGATCTAAACTTCAAGGAAAGCATAAGTCAATTGATGTGTCAACATTATGGAGGAATAATGGCAAGTATTCAAGTGAAACACAATCAATCGAGAGTAAAATGCAAGAATTCAAACGAGCGCATGGAGCGATCCCCACCTCTCATATCTCGTAAAATTTCTTTTTTTTTGCGCTTTCATATGAGCTCTTAATTTTTTAGTAGTTTCACTGGCGGCGAGGTTATAACATTTCAAACATTTCAAACAGACCGAGGCGCTGAGGCTTATCATGTAGTGATTAAGAAGATCAGTGGCAACGTTGTTTACAGTAACTTTATTTGTAAGGAGCATCACTGTGGTGAGGTTCTGTTAGCGAGGCCTGCTTGGTTAGTTTTACCATTATTACTATTGTATAGTTTGATGATGGTATCAGTATGTGTAATGTTACTAAAGGCCTGAGGAAGCCGTTAAGCAGCAAAAGCTCGCCGATAAAGAATTCTGGAGTCTCAGTTGTGCCAATTACATTTAACATACTGATTGTTATTACTAGCGTGCTGTACTACTCTTTAACGCTATGCTATTTACTGCCATTATGGTTATTATGGTTTTATTATGGTTAGTTGCTCTGGAAAACAGAGCGCTGTCAAGTGAGCAGAGCACCTTCCTCAGGTCCTTGGGGAAACACTCCTTTTCTGAAGTGGCTAAATTATCTCAAGATACTGTAGGATATACGGATGATATTCACGGGAGCGTGTAGAGCACTTCAAGGCATTTCCCAAAGATAACTTTAGATGAATCGACGAGAACTACAACTGAAGAACGCTATTATTATAGTTTGCTGATGATACACAACGCCTCGACCGGCAGCGTTCAGTTCGTCTCAATCGCCTTCACTCAGATCGACAATTCGCCTTTGAAGTGGTTCTTCCGGCTTACTGCTGGTGTACCTTCGTCTGCTGTGGACGCCTTGATTCGGCTATCTGTGACTCTGACAAGGGAAGCCCATGAACTTCCCCAAAGATTCTCAACGAAACCTATACCGTCTTGTAGGGCATCGGACGAGACCCTCCACCCCTTCCGTAAATCCGCCTCTCTATCTACTTTGCCATCCAGTCGCTGCCCACACCGTTTCGAATGAATCGCTTGAATGTACACTGCAGCTTCGTCTAGGAAACGAAGGAATTGATTATATTGCTATAATTTAACTTTAATTTGAGCTCCAAACTTTTTGTAAGTTAGGTTTAGAGCACGACAGGGTCATTCCAGGTGTCACTTTTCCCTTATCAGTCTGCCTTGAAGCGGTACCATTTTTTGCCACTTTTGGAACACCCAATGGCCCATAGCAAAAACGAAGCACAGTTCCGTGATCTTCGTCCGATGTTCTGCTAGGTCATATGGGTCGCATTGGGAATCTTTGGGGAAAGTTCATGAGCCTCCCTTTTGAGTCATGACGGATGCCTCTTTATTAAATATATTAGTCTTAACGACTGAATGCGCCACGGGAGGAAGGGACGTCGATCCAACCAGGAGACTATCTCAACGGTTGGTCGGAACGGCCCAAGTGTTGTATATGGGCAGAATCGCCTCTCTCTGGGAAACAATAAAGTACAAATACCTCGACCCCAATACAACTCTGCGCAGAGAAAGGGACGACAGAAGCTGGGCCGTTGGCGGCGTAAACCCTCTGCCTTCGGGTGAAGGGCGGGGTCGAGTTGGATGGAAACAGCGATGGCGAGCAAGCGGTGGTGGCACAGTGGGTAGAGAGAGGCGGAATCCCCATGATCGCTGTTCCCAGCAAACTTGAGCCGCAGGCAGAGGATTAACGCCTCCAACTGCCCAACTTCCGTCGTTCCTAACTCTGCTCGGAGTTGTATTGGGGTCGAGATATTTGCATTTTAAGTTTTCCAGAGAGAGGCTTCTGCCCATATACAACATTTGGGCCGTTCCGATTTAGCGTTGAGATAGTCTCTTGGCAAGATAAAGACAAGAAATCAGCAGACCAGCATCTGTTCAGAGCAGCTTTATAAAAAAAACTTCGGAGAAGACTTCATGGTCCCGACAACACCGCCATACCCTTATCATTCGGAATAATATCTTTGGTCTATCTCCGGGAATTTTACATAACCTCTCCCATGAACTCAAGCCGTGGACAATGGAAGATAATGAAAGTAAACCTGGAGCAAAGTGTAATACAAAATGCAACGGCAGCATTTTTCATTAATTGCGCTGGCAATGAACTCTTGAAATTCTCTAGAAAGAACACTTTACCTAACGCAGAAAGGCAATTCAGATCACTAGTTGAGTGTCTCCAAGAGGATTCCTAACACTGTAATTTACTGCGTTTTTAAACTTGTTGGTTTCCGCGTGTTGTCTGAAGATTTGAATTGAATGTTCTGCCATCATTTACTACATACACCTCCATTTGGTTTGTCATTGTTTCGTTTCTCCTTATCAAAGCAGTTATCCACGTACTAATAAATAAATAAATAAATAAATGTCGTTCCATTCCTCGTGATGAACGTCCGTATATCATGATATTGAACATGGTTCTCCTTACCTGTGGTTAAAAATTGGTAATAGCGAGAGAGTCGCAACAAGGTTGCCTTCCATAGCATGCAGCTGTAGAAATCTGCAAAAACACCTAAAAATTATGTGGACGTCAGGAATTGACTTAACAAGTTGAAATGCAAAAATGCCACTCTACGCGAGAAGCGAACCCCCGAGCTCTCTCCCAACAAGCAACGCCGCTATCCATTGCGCTCTAAACCGCTCGCCAACATCGGCATCGCAAACATACAAGTCACCCCAGACAGCGCTCATTAGCGCCGCCGTTGCGACTCCATAGTAAACTTCAGACCCTTCCCTTGCTAGTTTACTCTCATGTTTAGGCTTTAAATGTAAAGTAGCTCTTACCAATGAGCACAGTTGTGCAATAAACAATTAAATAAATAAATAAATAAATAAATAAAGAATAAAGGACGACGTTACTCAATTCCTTCTAGGATGTGCTAGCATTCTATTAGGTTGTCCGGAAAGTTTTTAGACTAATTGCATGGTATGATTCAAAACCATGTATCTTTTCCAGCTGAAGATGTGAAAGGGCGAACTTTGTGTTTCAGACTTGTGTTTCATATGTAACTGTCAGCGGCATGTGCGACATATCGTCTGTTCCCAGTGGTGCCTTCGCAATGGACGACAAGAAGAGACTCTACCGGCCAGCTCCTTCTACAGTACCGCTCCAGCCGATCCTCGAGCGAGGCCCGCCGCTTTCCACAGGAGACAATGAAAGAGCAAGCCCCATATCGTGCGACGTGCTTCCGTTGGTACCGCAAGTTGGACCACGGTGACTAATCGCTCGAGGATTCCCGACGTCCAGGTCGACCACATACCCAGAACTACAGCTCGTACTCGCCACCTGCGGTGCTCAACCTGATCTTTCTGTACGCGAACTTTCAGACTTTACAAATACTCCTAAGTCCACAGTACACGATGCCCTTCGGTCTTCAGGCAAAGTCGCGATGTTGCCTCGAGTCGCACCACACGCTTTGACATCTCAGACAAACGGAGACGTGTTGATATCTGCACTTCTCTCCTCAACCGTCGCCGCACATTTGTTTGGATCGACTCGATCGTCACGATGGATGAAAAGTATTGCGTCTACGACAACTTGGTGCGTCGCAAGCACTGGGTGGACTTCGATGAGTGGCCGCAATCACAGAAGAAGCGTCTTGATCACGACAAAAAGGAGCTGCTTTCCTTCTGGTGGGACATCAATGGCTCAGTATTTTGGGAATTGGTTCCTACCGGTTCCGTGGTAGACTCAAACGTGTTTTGCGCTCAGCTGGAGAAAATGTGCGAAATCTACGTAATTGCAATCCCAGAGGAGGAAAAATTCTTCTTCTCATGAATAACGCCAGACCACACACGGCAAAGAATACGCAGAAGAAATTGGAGGAACTCGGGATTCAACTGCTACCCTATCTTGCAAAAAAAAAAGACTACCACGTTATCTTGTCGGGCTGGAAAAAGGTTCGTAAATCGCGAAGAAGTCAAAAGTGGTGTCAACAGCTTCTTGCTGTCTAGATCTCCTGAGTTCTTCGCTCGTGGTATTTATTTATTTATGTAAAGCATGCATCAAACACGCAACAACATTCAATGAACACATGTCAAGCGAAATAAAGCTTGCAAAAAACGACAAGATCAAGGCGGATCGAAGGCGACATTTCTCTTAATGAACGTTTTAAATGCATTTTTCGACAAACAAAGAAGGTTGTCACTTTTGGCTTATAACGAGTTCATCACATTCAGACACCTGTAAGTGATGAAACATGAGCTAATCCGTGTTCCAGCAACCGAGACGTACAGCATCGTTTTTCCTTTCCCGCTTCTTGACAGTGGATGGCCAAAAAATGTTATTGGGTCTGCAGACACTTTCCCTGAGAGAATTTTGTAAATCATTAAGTGAGAGACCAAGAACTTTAGATCTGTCATTCCCTCCGGAGATACAAAGGCAATCCATTCCGTAGCACCTCATAACTAACCTCCGTGTAAACTGTTTTGTACCATTTCTCTTGCTCTTTCAACTTTTCTACGTGCTTTCCTTTGCTTGTTTTACAGTATTTTTTATTAGGTTGGTGCATAAGTTCTCGGAGATTTGGGGCATGAAATATTTATTATCACAACATAGAGCAACAATATCAAATTATTTGAATTAACCACGCTTTACATCAATTGTCTTTCGCCAACGTGCTGGTAAGTCATGGAGGCCTTTTCCCCAAAACGTGGCCGGTTGTGATTCGAAAAATGTGAGCAGTGCCTCCTTGACATCCTCTCGGTTCCTAAATTGCTGGCCGTCCAAATAACGTTGAAGGCTTGAAAACAAATGATAATCAGAAGGAGCAAGAGCTGGTGAGTAAGGTGGATGTGGAAGAACGGTCCATCCGTAGTCCGTCAACTCAGCCGCCGTCGCTCTAGCAATATGCGGTCTAGCGTTGTCGTGTTGAAAATACTCCTTCACTTGCTCGTGTTGTTTGAAGGTAGGCCATCAACTTCCTCAGCTGGTTGACGTAAATCTCTGCCGTCTCTTTTATCCCTTCGTTCAGCAGCTTCCAGTATTCTACGCCAAGAACGCTCCACCAAATGCATAGCATCACCTTTTTCACGTGAAGGTCGGGTTTCGGAACGTCCTGTGCCTCTTCAGTTGCGTCAACCCACTGTGCACGCCGGTGATAATTAGAGTAGAGTATCCACTTCTCATCCCCGGTGACAGGGTTGTCCAGCCATCCGTGGGTACGTCTGAGGGTAAGGAGAGACAGAGCGACATCGGCTCTGTGATCCATGTCATGTTGTGTTGAGTGACTAACACCAAGAGTGCTTGATAGTTCGCGAGTGGTTTGGAATGGGTCCGCTTCCACTCTACTTCGGAGGCCATCCAAATCCAGGGTCATCGGGCGCCCTTCTCGTTCATTATTGTCGACGGAGAATTTATCAAGTGCAAACTTCGAGAAGCACTGGTACACAGTACTTCGAGCAGGCTCACTCGTTGTAAACATCCTTCAGGCGACGATACGATTCGTTGGCACTGAGGCCAGATTGATGCAGGGACAACATGACGTGCCGAATATGCGTCTCAGTTGGGATGAATTGCTTAGCCATAATAGCTGACGTTAACAACGCAGAAGTAAATGTTAGGAACTGTTTTGTAGCCCTTTTCTTTCTCTATCGATCGATCGTTTACGCATTGATACATGTGAGAAATTTTGCGCGAATATGCGCTTTCAATTCAGGAAAGATCGAATGTCCGAGAACTTATTCACCAACCTAATAGTTGAGTGCAGCTTTTGCCAGCACTTGGATGTGGTTAATTCGATCTTTATTGCCTTCGTTAAGGTGTATTATAAGGCGAACTCGCACCAGGATTCTCTCAGCTTCCCCAAGCTTATGAAAACTAGATGATCAAAGAGAAAGAAGGGCAAAAAACGAATAAAGTCTTCACTCTGCACCTACAGAAAACCTGCTTCGCCGCGCATAGTCTACCCTGTTCATCCGTTACCTCTCCGAGGCGGGCCTAACAACTCGCCATGCTACCGTAATTGAGGGCGGCGGCGCGCTACCGTAACTTAGGAGGACACCTAACGTACGAACACAAATGACCCTGGGGCCATTACGCGTTCGGCTTCTGATTGTGACCGGTTGGCTTTGGGATTCTGTCATGGGCGTGTGTCCATCATTTATTATTCATTCATTCTGCGTTACTCTTCCTTTCTTTGAGACTTCCTCAGTGCGATTTAATATTCGTGTGATTCCTTTATGCGCTGTCGTTCCTCACTCATTGTGTAATTCTTGGGTACTGGTTTTTTGTGAACTCTTCTGTTATTAATTAAGTTACAGGATTGAAGACATTTATTTCTCTCTTGGCCTCCATTCTACAGGTATTGGTGCTATTTACTCGAATGTTAATCGGAAACTCTTTGTACATAGTGTCCTTTGTTCTAGTTATTGTTATTGCATGTTACCAGTACGGTTTGTTCTGCCGTTTCCTTAACTAGTAGGTATTATTAGTAATAAAGGATTCAATTGCCCAAGTTTGAGGTTTTCTTCTCGCGTGTGATCGCAGAAGTATTTCAGTGCCAATGTAATTTTGTTGATGGAGAAGATAACTTCAATCGTAATCAAAATCGCGTCAGACTTCATCTGATTCCTACAACTCCCGTCCGAGTTCCTGCGATATTCCTGATCTGTATGTAGATATATTTGGATAAGGCTGTTTTGTAGTTAAACCTGGAGACAAGACTATGACCCGAAGTGTGTTGCTTTAGACACATCCAAAGCAAAATTGACCCCAGTGTAAAAGGGAGGGCGTTTGAATGCAACAAACGTCCCTTTCATTTGTAAAGTTTTAGTATTTTTTAAGTGAAGAAATCTTGAACGGAAGTAATGCACCTACACCATTTTTCAGTTGAATTTCCAGCACTAGTTATAATTATACAATTATATTTATATTTGTACAATTATGAGTATATTGTAAATACAATTAAAGGATAAAAGGCCGCGTTGTTCAACCCCTTTTGGGATGCGCAACGCACTCTTCTTCCACGGGATCACCTGGAGGCGATTTGAATGCGTATTTGCCTTATACAATGCCTTGTATTGGTCAGCGTGAGCGCTTCTTCCTTTTCAGATAAGTCCGGTACCAATTCACCGACCCCGAAGGAATAGAAGGATTGGTTGATCTTAGCGGAAATTCCGAAACAAGAACCAGGAGTCGAGCGCGAGCACAGACGGCACTCCTCCAAGTGCGCTATTAAGCGTGGAAGCTGACAAAAACAAACGAGAACAGGCCAATGTTTATTTATCTATTTTTAGCGTTTGGCTACATTGTTGCTCAGTTGCGGCATGGGTGTGTCACGTAGAGCGCGCTAAACTACGATTCTGAAAGTGCGGGACCCTGACGTAACAGAGCCCTGATATGTTTGAGGTGTTTTCTATATCAGCGTTTTTTTCTGTGAAAGTCGTGTGCCGATGGCCGTCTTTCCTTCTGAAGCACCCATTCTTCTCAAACGTCTTTAGGTAGCGATAACGGCGCTCTTGCCGATGCGATGAGAATAAAAGGCGCTGCAGATGACGGTTCTCCATCGGATTCGATCCAGAAGCTGAATGCCTCATCTACTTGTCCTTCTCAGCGTCGTCGCCGCTGCATTGGTAAGACAGATCAGGCTAAGGAGTCTGTTTAAACTTTTCCGATTAAGGGCTGCGCTCCTACGCAAGCACCAGTGCCAGCACCGGCTCCAACGCCAGCGCCTATAACGGCTACAGCGACAACACTACCGGCGATTCTAGGAACTATTGGTCGTAAGAAACGGGACTCCAAGCATGTGGAGGTCACGATCGTCAGCCGTCAGAACTTCGATCCCGAGATGAACCCCTCCTACCTGAAGGTGGTCGAAGCCAAGGTAAGTGCTTCGCTGATGCAGGAACCTCTCTGTAGTTTCAGTTTTTGATTCGCAGACGTTAGCATTTCAGGTCGAGTAATACTCAAAGCATATCGGGCTGGAGAACAACCGCGAAGTCAAGGGCGACGTGCGCAACATCGGCGGGAAGTTCGCCGTCGTCTACAACCTTCCAGGCGCTGATTGCGACAAGGTGCGTTCAATTCGTTCGGAAAGCCAAAATTCGCTGAGGTTTTCGCCGTTCAGGTGATCGGCTTCGTGAAAGGAGCAAAGGAAAACACTAACGTCGTCGAACATGCAGCTGTGAAATGCCAAGACCGCAAGAAAGTCCTCTTCTAGACAGACGCTTTCTGACAAATGCCTCTAAAGTATCTACTTTGCCATCCAATCGCTGCCCACATCGTTTCGAAGCAAAATTGACCCCAGTGTAAAAGGGAGGGCGTTTGAATGCAACAAACGTCCCTTTCATTTGTAAAGTTTTATTATTTTTCAAGTAAAGAAATCTTAAACGGAAGTAATGCGCCTACACCATTTTCAGTTAAATTTGCAGCACTAATTATAATTATACAATTATTTTACTTACCTACTTTGATACTTTGAAGGTCCTTTTGTTGGCTGAAGGTCTTCTCAGCGAGGACCACAACTCTCCCAGACCGCTCGATCTCTGGCTGCTTGCATCCAGTGAGGCAGACTCCGCTTCTGAAAGATCTTGAGAATGAGTCTTCCCATCCCTGCTTGCTCCACTGGCTGATACTCATCCAAGCAACGCTCCATACGATTGAGCAGAATCTTGTTGAAGATCTTGTACACAACCGAGAACAGACTAATGGTCGATAGTTGATGATATCCTCCTGCTGACCTTTTTTGAAGATTAGAACTGTTTTCGACTCCTTCCATAAGTCCGGAATTCTACCAAGTCGAAGGTAGTGATTGAAGTGCTTGGCAAGAAGTGAACAGAGGGCACTGCCACCCGCACGAAGGAGATCAGCAGAAATGCCGTCCGGTCCGGGAGCAGTGCCCGGCTTCATCCTTCTGATGGCATGAGCAACTTCTGATTCCAGAATGGGAGGTACTTCCTCAGCTGGTGGCATCAAGCATTTCGGGACAGTGCTGGAAGAACGAAACAGATCTGTGTAGAATTTCTGAACGATGGTCTCCATCGCTCTTCGAGACGTTTGCGTTGTTCCATCCTTATCCACAAGGGCTGACATTATCGCCTTCTGGTCGTAGAGATCTCGTTTTCTGCGCTTTATGCTTGAAGCTTTTCCAGAGGCCTCTAACAGCTTCAATCTTTGGTAGGCTTGAATGGACTACTTTACTGCAATTTGACAGGCCTTTGAGATGGCGACTTTTCCAGATGGGAAGCATTAGGATCCAGTTTGACAGCTCTTCTTTGCTCCAAGAGCTTAATCGCATGTGCGTTGAGTCTTGAAGCAGACGGTGATGTGGCTTCGCGAGAGCTGCTAGCACATTTCAACAGTCCTTTGGAGAGAAGGTCGTAATCTTCTGATGGATCTTCAAGAAGATTCCAATCGTACGACTTTATTGCATATTCCAACTTTTCAGACTTGAATGTGGGGATCCTCGCCGGTGACGGTTTATGAGGTCACGCTTGAACATCCACTTTTTGACAGTCAGCTTCGCACGGACAAGATGGTGATCCGAGCCGGTGTCAAATGAAGGCAGCACGGAGACGTCGAACAGACTCCAGAAGAACATGGTCGATCTCCAAACCTATTTCTCCATTTGGGCTTTCCCAGGTCCATCGTCGGTTTGAAGGCTTCTTAAACATAGAATTCCCATGGTAGAGACGGTACGCGGATAGGAAGTCTATCAGGCGCTCTCCGTTTTCGTTCCTTGAGGGAGTTCCATGTGGTCCTAGCCTCCAGTCGTCGTGATCATTCGTACCGACGATAGCGTTAAAGTCACCAACGACAACGTTGGAGTAGCTCTTCTCATCGTTGACTGTCCTTGTAGAATTCCTCCTTTTCTTCGTCTGTGGCCGCAAATGTTGGAGCATATCCATGTATGGTGGAGATGATTCCTTGATCTTTGGTTTCCAGACGAAGAACAGCTACTCGCGGACTGATGATCTTGTAAGAGCCTACTAGGTGGTGCACTGTCGAATTGACGAAAAATCCAACTCCGCCAATATTCTTTCTGTCCAGCTTTGCCCCGATAATGAGAAGCTCGTTGTGGTCGGTCCTTCTTAGAGATTCCGTTCTTCCCTTCGTTCCCTGCAGGGCAATAACGTCGAATTTGAAGTTGCAGCTTCTGTAAAGTAGTGTCCGAAGATCCTGCTCAGATGCGATCGAACGACAGTTATAAGTACAAAAGAATAGGCAGTTTCCGTTTTATGGTGGGAGGGAGTTTTTGGTAGTCCGATTCCATTGACGTCCTGATAGTTTAACTCCGAGATTAGATGGTCCCTCGCCGAAGGTGGATGCAACCGTCGTCGTAGAAGTCCACCTCCAGCGCGTGGAGGACTGGGGCGCGGGTTTAGTTGTTTGAGCCATGGCGGAGTTCTGGTTACTCACATGTTCCTGGCCAGGGATACATGAAAGCCGCCCATACACGACAAAGCATCATGTACTGCGTGACCATTTGTGCCGTTAGCCATCACTAATGATGTTCACCCCTTCACCGAGATGAGGTGGCACATGAAGGGGCAATTATATTTACAACTATATAATAAAAGACGTGCTAAAGACGTCGTTAAATGTGCGTAGAAATTCAGAAAACGTGTCGCAGACATTCACCTTGCGTATCCCAAGTAAGGGGGACCAGTAGGAGGGGTCATCAAAGGGGTTCGCTAGACTGGAGAGGTGAATATGGGGGATCAGTATTTTCCCTCAACATCGTGCAATGTGTGCCGGATTTCTGAATGCGGCTTCCAGAAGTTTTAGCACGTGTGTCGGAGTGTAGAGGGAATGTCATAGACGTCGTGCCAACATGGTGACACGTGAATCGGTACTCACTGTCACATATGTGTGCTCAACTCTCACTCCGTTTCTTTGCCAGCACATGGGAAAGGAAATATTAGCGGGACGGGTTGAGAAGTGATAGGGAGAGTGACTATGCGATTCGGAGAAGTATTAGTGTCGTCGGACAGCAAGCGGTGTCGACCAAAACCGATTATTTCTAATTATGTTTAAAAATTAGTCTCTTCCACATCCTAGGAGTTAGAAAGCTTGGCAGTTCCCCAGCAATCTTGCCCATTTGATTTGCCACGCAATGATTGGTTCTTTTAGCTGTAGAATCCGCTAACAGCGGTAGTTCAGAGAAGTTGCTACAAACTTGACAAACTACTTTTGGATATTGGGTATCGGGTATTGAACGAGGAGTCTCGCGTGGAGTTGTAGAGCTAAAGAGCCGATGGGGTGACGAGAGATGTGAGAAGTCGACTAGAGCGTCGATCGTGGGTTGGCTCGGCTTATATGTGCAGGGTCGAAGACACTCTCAAAGCGGAATGTAAGCAAATGCCTAAATGTTTACCATTATATCTTCAAGAGCTAGGCATGGGAATAAAACCAACTGAACCCTTTAAGCTTACCCTATTGATTATTGTGGTTGTGAAAAGGTGAGGCTTTAGCTTTAAGAAAAGCATAGAAATATTTCTAGTCATTGAGATCTTTTATCAAGAAGCACAGAATTTTCCTCCTCGTCCGACTCGACTTTTGTCTTCAGATATACGACAATACGATGGGAGAGGAGCCAGAACCGCGGCCCATTTAAGACCACCGACCAAGCAAGGAAGACACAGAGACCGTCTCCAACCTCACCTTCGACTCCGGCCAATTCCGTCCCCTGGATGACTGTCGCGATCTCGATGAACCGCGATGGATCTCCGCCCCATGCCAATGCCTTCGTCACGGCTTGGGCGACAATATATATTGTCCCATAATGACAGGCATAATGGTCGCGCAATAGCGCAAGACCACTGTAGGGTTGACCGCTGCCACAGCATGTGACGTGCCTGCGGACCCACCTTGAGAGCTAAGGTAAAAATGGAAAAGGTAATGGAAAGGAAAGGGAAAGAATCAGTTTAGGAAATTTATAATAAAGTGGCTCTATCAAAATCTGTTGTTGCTGTAGTATAGAAGAATAAATAAATAATTTAAAATCTTCCGTAGAACCACCAAAATCGCATAGAATCTTGATGCAATTTCAAAATGGTGCATCGGCCGAATCTTTAGTGCAGGCAATGTATCAGACAACTTCTCACCCAAAATTGTTCAAGGTAATGTAGCTCCAAGCTGCGTGCAGCAACTTGAACAAAGTCTGCATGTAGCAGTTCTAGCGTTGTCACAAGGTTGAAAATCTACAAAAAATAAATAAATCGTAACTAGGTACTGCAACATGTTGCCCTAACACCCAAACCTACAGCTGCAATAGGTGTTCTAGAAAAAGCTATTAAAAGAGGATAAGTGTGTTACTCCTGGCCAATTTAACGCTCAAACTCTTTTCAGAACCGAGTGCAGCTCGTCAAAAACAACTCTCAGCAGTGTTTCAGTCATAGTAAGACTACCAATACAAATAAGAGATAGCAAATACACTACGCTAGCTTTACTAGAGAAGGAAACTCTTCAAATCCCTGCTGGTAGTCCGATAGACATACCTAGAGAAGGAAATCTCAAAGAAAAACCTGGAAGGTAGTCCGACAGACGTACCTAGAAAAGGAAATCTCGAAGAAAAACCCGGTTGGTAGTCCGATAGACGTACCTAGAGAAGGAAATCTCGAAGAAAACCCCTGTTGGTAGTACAGTAGACGTACCAAAAACAAATGAAAGGCTCGAGCAACTACTGCAAGTCGTTGGAAAAGAAAGAAAATTCCAGCGCAATGGAATAGTCGTTAAAAAAAGGTTGGATACGAGCACATCGCCAAAAAGTAATTCTTTCAAAACGCAAGAAGTGCAGGAGTCGATG
>CANAIB010000217.1:0-15396 GCA_947359475.1 Heligmosomoides polygyrus bakeri
CGTTCTTCTATTGCAGTTCAGATCCGTTCATCCAATGTTCACTCTTGAGAAGCGTTTGCACTGTCCTACACAATACCATCATACTGCATGTTCAACAACCAATCTTCCGAAATTTAGTCACATCGGAACGGAAGCGCCCCACCACGGGCCAGAGAGAATTTTCGGTAGTTTTACGTGAGAGCGCATTACTTTGTAATAAGAGCAGCTACAACCGTAATACTTTCCAGAAGTATAGCACTAAGTAAATGCTACATAACAGTTGGCATGCGGTTCTTTGCAATCGGAAAAAGACAACCAATAAGGTAGCCTAAATTGTTTGCAGGACTTATGGGCCACCCTGTATATATATAATTATGGCGACAAGGTATTCAATTCGCCGAGAGAGAAAATGCGGTACTTTCGAGAAACCAACGATGAGATAATGTTTATCAGTCTACTGTAAACTATACGCAACATTGAGATTCGAAGATATCTCCATCGGCATCGATATAGACTTTGAGACGCTTCGGGAAGGCATCGACGGCGGCACGCAAGTAAGGCGCGTTGAGCTCATCCCACGCCTTTCTTCAAAGGATCCAGGGGGCGGTGAGGTTTCCAGCAGGCTTTGGCTTCCAGAGCTGGCCAGACCGTGTAATCCATCGGATTCAAATCCGGAAAGTTGGCTGACCACTGCTGGAGCTGATGAATTGCGGAAAGTTGCCTTTGCACCAGTCTTGCAGCATCCTTGCTCTGTGAGCTGGGACTCCTTCCTATTTGAAGGTCCAGGAGGGTGCACGCGGGTCTTCTTGTAGGCCTTAAGTCCCAGTTTACGGAAGATTCTTCTCAACGACGTCTCCATGATGTCCATTTTCCCCGACAACCGGCGGACCGAGAGCGCCGGCTTCCTGCGAATTCGTTCACGTACCTTCCTAATGTTGTCCGTAGTTGTGACAGATACGTGTCTTTCCCATCCGGATCTATCATCCTCGGTTCCCAGGTCTTCTTAGCGTCTGATGAACCTATTCATAATACTTTGATGAGCTCCAAGACGGTGGTGAAAATAGCGTGCCGAGAAGCCTTGACGGTAAAACTCAATGATTCAAGAACGGTGGCACGAACGTTTCACTATTTTGAAAAACGACTTATTGTTATGTTTGACTGAGGTAAGCATAAACTAATTGACTCAATAAAAACAATAAAAGCACGAAAAAAAGGAGACGCTCCAAATAAAAGGTCAAATTGTTTGCGCATGTGCTGTCGCCATAATTTTGGCGCACCCTGTATATATATATATATATATATATATATATATATCCTTCCATCCCTCCGGGGTCGGTGAATTGGTACCAGACTTGTCTCGGAAGGATAAAGCGCTGACTTGTTCATCGGCTGGTCACCGCAAGTCATTGTCTGGCCAAATACGCATTCATGTCGCCTCCACGACATCCCGTAGAAGTAGAATGCGCTGGCGCATCCCAGAAGGGATTGAGTAACGTTGCCTCTACATTGTGATGTGCAGAGCTAACAGAGATAGCTAGGGTTTTACTGGACCCAAACAACCCTGGTATTGTTAAGGTCGCCTTCCTTACGTGATATTGTCAGTTCCTTTATTGGCCCGTTTCTCGGCAAAATTGCTCTCTTGAAAGGACTTCAGTAGAAGCACGGACGTGAAGGGTGGAGGTGAGCACTAGCTGGACAATAACTGTGCCTGGCTGTTTCAAATACTCGGTTAGGCACAGTTTAGAGAACTGACTGACCAAATAGAGCTTACAGGATTTGACAGTCTCGCATGGCCAAGACAATCTCAACAACACCTACCGAAGTCAAGGTTCGACGATGGTAAGCAAGTGAATCCCCGTGGCATTATTTGGTGGAGCAGATGGAAGGATGACCTCTGGAGGCTCCAGGTACGAAGAAAAATCTAGGCACACGTCCAGAAGTAGTGACTCCTGTCGACTACTCCACGAACCTCCGATAACAATTTATAGATTGATTCAAATACATTTATGTACAGCATACGCAATCTAGAGCAAAACTACAGTAGAATGCCTTTGCTTCAATCAATGAGATTCAGGAAATCGATAGTGGAGGGCAGCTCACACGCACCATCGCCTCGTGACAGGATGGAAAATAGGATTTGCCTGAGCGAACGGCAGCGAGAAACCGTGCAGATACGACCGCATGATATAGTTGCTGTCGGGGTGAGCAAGATGAACAAATAGGATGGAAAACTCCTCGTCAACGGATATCCTTTCGGCAGAGAGAGAGAGAAGCAGAGATCTAAGGGCAAAGATTGGGAACAACGGACAGACTTTGGTCGCGGAATAATGACCGCAGTCGATAAGATAATCCACTATTTCACCTACAAAGAACAACCGGAAAATGCAATGGCGTCAGTGATATACAAATGAATCATGTTGTTCACAAAAACAAGTGTCTTACACTGTTGTATCTTGGTTAAGTTGTAGAATATACAAAGCGGCAAAATAATACTAATCCGTGGAAGGTTTCAGGAACGTTGTCAACGGATTCGCCTCGTATGTGCCGTCCATCAAACCCTCGTTCTCGTCCACGAGCTCTGAACGAGAGTACCAATGAACTCATGATGATTTAATGATTCTCACTGATTCGAATTTGTTTGGGCTCATGATTTTCCTCGACCAATAGATTAGTACTGCCTGCCAATGCAAATACAATAGAGAGTCAGAGGTGTTCGACGACGTGTGGAACACGAACGGGAATCCGATTCTCACCAAACAGGTGAACCTGATGTTATACATTCACGAACTCAACTCATCACGACTACCGCTATTCCTCGTCTCGACATTGCAAACAGTGTCCTACCCAATTAGATGTTGTTAGTTTCACCCATGTACACGCAGTTTGATCGTGTATATAGAATCGATGGACTGCAGTGAAGTCCTACGTAGACGATGTTATGATAAACTGACGAGTTTCTGATTGGAAATAAAGAAACTAGCTTTCAAAAACGTTGAGGAGTTGGTGAAAAATACGAAAATGACCGCCTCCGTGTCCGAGCTTTTCGATTCCATTCTTCTTCCTGCACATATCGAGTGGACGGTGATCGAAGCGGCACTAATCACGTGAGAATCGGAGGAGTCGCTTGGACCAAGACGTGGAAACCAGGACGCTCGTATCGAATTTCTTGGGTAAAGCCCTGAACGAACTGAGGCCTTTCGGGTCCCTCGAAGATCCAGTAGAATGCTCTGGCACGAAAAGGGACGGCTGGAGACATTGCTGGCGTCCGACTGAGCACTTCAATGACCAGCGGAGAGAGGTATTCCGGTATTCATACACAGAGGACCAATTTTCGGAAGAGAAATTCGCCACCATTAGAAGATATTTTGCTTCGTCAAATCAGAGGGTAGCCGAACATGTGCAAGAGCAAGTCCTCGTGTTTCATCCTCTCCATCCTGTGAATTGCTAATAGTGCGGAAGGATGAAATACTGGCTCGTCCACCTGTCGCCCATCGGAGATAATTGTATAAGCCAAAAACCCAAACAAATTACTCCATAACCCCCGTGGAAATAGAAAGCATGAAGCATCTCATAAGTGGATTGAACAAAGGCACCGATCTTTGCCCTTTTGGCATACACACCACAGATATTGCAGCATACAAGTGGTTGATTGGTGAGAAACAGTCTTCTAGTGCGGGACTCATTCGAGCAAGCGACCGGTCGCCATAAAGTTCAATGCGCTTAATATTGGGTGAGCAGTCAACACTTATAAGCTGCTCAAAGACTAGTACCGCGTATGGGTGAGATATGAACCAGCCGTTAGGCTCCAGTATTAGGGTTCGTCGATCAGTGTCAGTGGGTCACACCAAAATGGAACTAAACGATCCACGAAGCAGACAAGCTAAACGAGCTGCTTACCTGTTGCGCCCGAGTAGCTTTTATGTGATGGCGCATACATGGCGAGCAGTAGCACTACGTAAATATTCCACATCCCAAATGTTCCGGTGAAGAATGCCGAGGTACTGTGGGCCAGAACACTTTCTTCTGGATCATCCGAGTGAATCTGTGTTTCTCCATACTGCAAAAGGGATAATTATCGAAAGAAAAACAAAATTTAAAGGTTTAGATAACGAAATGGAAGGGACGCAACACTGCTAGAAGGCAACATCTCACTCAAGTGTCTTTTTATTTAATTTTATGGCATAACACCTCTTCAAAGCTCAAAAGCCGGAAAATATGAAAATTAATTAATTTATGCTCCCGCATCTCAAACTAGACATGATTAATACTGCTCAAAATGCTGCTGACCTGCTTCATGATATAGCAAGAAATCGTCAATCCGGCACACAACAACGTAAGCAGCATGAGGAACTTGAACCGGTAAATGATAGCTTCAACCTGAAACTTCAACAAACTGAGCAGGTGGGCCTCGCTCTATGAAACAGCTAATGCAGCAGTTGCGTTACCTTCAACCGCCGGTTTTCACAGCTCTTGTATAACTGGGCGGAACGCTTGCTTTTGATGGTGAACCACACCTTCCATATCTTACCAAACAGGAAGATAAAGTAGAGAATCGTGCAAAGAGATGCGGTATAGAAAGAAAACTTCTGAAAGGAACCACTAGATAGGAAATGACTCCGAAGCCCATATAGAACTCACTGCAACTAGAGATCCAGTCTCGCTCGACCATATGCTGTAGAACGGGTTGCTTAGTTGGAAACCGCGCTCGCAGATGTCGTACAGTAGCAAGAGGGACGATGCCGCAACGATAAAGCATAGGTTGAACCGATAAGAAGCCTGAAGCAACGATGTGGGCAATCCGTGAGAAGATTAAAATATTGCATATAAAGGAGATGTCCAATAAATTAGCAAACGCCGACGAAATTAAGAAATGCTGCAAAGTACCAGGATCTCATGTAAGTGGGGTAAAGAACTTACGATATTGTTCCTGGTGGTGTCGTCAATCAGATGTTCTCCGGCGAATATCAACCAGAACGCGAACAGGATCCCATAGAAGGCACCTTGCCGAATGTCTCCGAGGAGCAGCATGAACGGGACGCGAAGAACCAGGGAAACCCATTCCAGTGGAACTGAAAGCTGGCGAGTACGAAACGAAAGCATAGTTCTGCTTCTCTAGTTAAAGCAAGCGCCCAGCTTCTGCTGTTCTAAATCCATTCTCATCAACATTTGGAATAATACGCGCAATTTGAGGTAAAAGGCCTAACATGAAAAGAAAGCTTGACGACACTAATATAGGTGTGAATCTTCCGCTCAATCCACCTAAATCCTTGCTGCTCCTATATCCCAAAATTTCGTTAATGTAGTGCGGCATTCGAGAAACATGGATTCACGGCCTATCAGGATGTGAAGTAAATACTGTCCGCTTGAAATGGGTCCATAACGTCCAAGACTGACCCCCTTGATTCACCTGCATTTACAGCTGAATAATATTTACAAGTCGTGTCGGGCCTAAAATTGCTTTCTCCAAAACAGCTCAGACGTGCAATTCAAATGCTTGAGATCAGGCAAGTTTGAGTTTGATAGCCAGCCTTCTCTGGCGACGAAGTCGGCCATGTTGTTTCGGCACGGCTCTGGCTCTTGGACAGCTTCATTTTAGTGAGCAGGTGCTTCCTTCTGCTGGAAAATTAAGGGGTTCTCTCCCAAGTGAGATCTGTGCCCAGGAACAAGGTTCTTCCTCAGAGCAACCCGAAAAGCACGTTTGCTGTTGAATCTACGAAAACCAGTGCTGCCTTTTCATGGTCGTGAGAAAGGCTCAAACCGTGCCCTTGGCTGAACGATAATTCCTGGTAACATGCCGACCACTCTCATTGGAACTGTCTCATTGTCTCTGCTAGGATCAGATGCGATGGCCCCATCGTTTTTGCCATTCTAGGCTTTGTGTGCAATGAACAATGTTCCATTGGAAAAGACGAACAACAAGTGGCGCCCATCAGCGGCGCGAAGAAGCAGCTTCCGCCATCTTTTGACTCTTCTCGGCTTACTTGTCTCTGATAGGGAATGTCATTCATGAAACCTGTAGCTCATTTTCCTAAGCCATCCTCGAACTATGTAGTTTCCGTACGCCCCAGTAACTCAAACTCGCGAATGATTTCCTCATTTTTAAGTGCACAGTAGGCGTACGGCAAGTTTTGTACGCTCTACATCAGACCCACCCTCACGGAATTGTGCCGCCATCCTTCGGACTGCGAGAGGGTCGATTTTCAGCAAGTCTGTAATGTCTTCCGTATTGTCCTGTGTGATGGAGCTCAACGATTCGTTTCGTTTCGCATGAAAAGCAATCAGTGCAGTTAGAACAGGACCTCTGTGCCCATAATGAGTGGTTATCATGCGCATGTCATGGTGTACCAATGATGCCATAGATTTTAAGACCTTCACAGTTTAAGCCATAGCGAACCATCGATAAAGGCGACCAACACTTACTTCGCGACTTGTGTACATATGTGTATGAGACTGAAGAACAGCCGATATAGGATCAGTAACTCCCAAACATTTGTGCTAAATCGTTCAAAATCCGGGAGGACGGAGCATAGCGAGGGTGGTGAGAATAGAGGAACAACTATACTTCAGGACGGATGCCGTGCAGATACAGAATATGACTGCAACGCGTTCCGCAAGTTTTATTGTTGCATAGAGTTCTACTAACTCTATGCAAGTTTGTCTTACTAAGTTTATCCACTGTGATAGAAAAGGGACGCCTTCGACAGGCTTTGCGTGTGACAGCAAATATGGAATAAAGGACGGCATTACTCAATCCCTTTGGTGTGGGCCGCGCATTCTACTTTTACGTGTTGCCGTGGTGGCGATTTGAATGCGTATTTGCTCTATACACTTGCAGTGACCAGCTGATGAACAAGTCAGTGTTTTATCCTTCCCAGGGAGGTCTGGTACAAACTCATCGATCTCGGAGGGATGGAAAGATCTGTTGGCCTGAGCTGAGAATCCAAGGCAAGAACTTGGTTTAGGCGCACGCGACAGCCGGCATCTCCTAGGACTGCGCTCTACGTGCCCTCATGTCACAGTACAGATTGAATGTACGACAACTTCTCTTCAGTCTAGTAGTTGAAGCGGAAGTGAGTACCCCACAGCAAAGGGCTGTTCAGAGCTCAATCGCGATGCTACGCGAAGTGATTATGAGCACTCATCTCGACGCGTTGTTCGCCCAACCGATATGGAAGAATACCATCACACCGTGTGTCGCCGCGATTGGGCACAAACAGTCCCTGAGAGAACTGCCAAATTTGATCTTCATCCTCAGAGTTTATGGACACGAATAAGAAGGTGGAAGAACGAAATGGAAGGAACCACTCTTAAAAATGCACTCACAGTCCAAAACAGCCAAGCTCACACCGAGGGTCATGATGGCTTTTTCGAGCAGGAGAGGCTTGCGGGCCAGCTTGTCAATCTAAATCATTTACTTCAATCAATGATACAAGCCGAACATGTTTCAAGAGACGGTTTTTTTTTGTAAGTGATAAACTGACCCTGTTCCAGTACCACCAGACTGCTGCAAGGACAACTGGGAAGACGACTGTTTTTAGCCACAGCCAGACCAATGTAAATCCGCCATTTTGGTGGATCGTCTGAGCAAGTGTTAAGTGCTTTTCGGTGAAGGGAGGAAATTTAAGTCTTCAAATCGGACCAGCAAATGGTACAAGGGTCAATGTCCAATATGTTCCTTAGCTTACCACCACTCGTAAGTTCGTAATCTTCCCGATTTGACAGTTGGCGGTCTTCGGATCCATCCTAAATCAGTTCCCCTATTTGATGAAAAACTATTCAACTGGTAGAAATACGCTCTTGAACCTCACATGCATGCCGTCTGGTTGATTGGAATCCTGATATTCAGCAGATAGAATGGGTAATTGTTCGATCCCATCTCGAAGAGATCGATCACACCGCAGTCGTACATATGGCCATTGGACGTCTGGAGTTTCAATGTATTTAATAAGAGCAGTTCAATTTTAGAATGATTTAGAATGATAACAAGAAGTTTGGAGCATTTTGGCTGCAAAAGAATCCAGCCGACGATGAGAGCAGAGAAATAAGTTTAGGTTTTTAGCACTGTAAATGGCAGCGGCACGTGTTTAAACAGTGCATCGAGCGGAGTTTCAGCTACAGGTAGAGGCCACAAGAAATCATTTCACCGTCGCGGTTGACAACAGATTCCTTGCTCTGGACTGGCATCTCCAAGTGTTGTTTCTATTTAGCGGAAGATATGAGTTTGCGCAGTTTTTCATAGCGTTTGGAAGGCAATGTTCTGCAGTACAAGAATACGTGTTGGTCCTGTTTGCTCACTTGTCCCTTACTGATTTTTAGGCCATCAAATTGGGACGTCCGAATTCCCCTCCGAAATTTTACCGACAGCTCGGTTCTGTGATTGGACTTCTTTGCTTGGCGTTATATGTTGTTCGGAAGAGGATGTCCTGCTCAATAAGAGTTTGTGTCGCGATTATTGGTTCATGCTGACTTCTGTCGAATATCAACAAATTCCAAAAAGTGAAGAATCATCTTCACCAACAACTCTTTCTCTTTGTTCAGAAATGCGCAATTTGTTCTCTGCGCAAAAAATTTCAAATCTAGGCGGAGAGAACGGCCACTTTTTCACTTTTTCACTTTTCACTTTAACGACCTAAAAATTGACAAAATTCAGCAAAAAGAAAGAGAGAAGTGCAATGCACGTTCTGATAGAGCAAATCATTCTCTTTCGAAAGCTGTATAGCGCTGTGAAAGAGACCGTCGGCGAAATCCGCAATGAATCGTTGAAAGAAAAACGGCGGGGACTTATGGGACAACCTAATACATGCGCAGGAGCGTCTGGTAGCGTCTGGTAGGTACCCTCGGCTCAGATCCCGCCAAGATTAACCGTGAATTCCATCCCCTCAACAACGCGGAGCTAATAGGAGCCATACTTGCCTCGGAAGGACAGCACACTGATTTTCTAATTGGATGGCAATAGTTAGCTAGTTAAGTCGACCAAATACGCATTCAAACTGCCTCCGCGATATCATATAGAAGTGGAATGCATAGCCCCCCACGCCTAATGTGATTCACTAACGCTGACACTCTCACTCTTTATCCTTACCTTATCAGTAGTTTAACTTCGATGAATGCGGGCATAGACTTTCTCCCACAGTTGACAGGTACAGGACAGCCAGAAAGGTTTTAGGGAAAAGCTTTAACTGCGAACTCCGCTCTTCCACCGCTAACGTGGGAGGAGGTTCTGAGTTTTGTCATCAAACGTGCAGATGAGGGACATTTTGGTTACACGATTTGTAATGTAAAATGGGGAAAAGTGAGCCTGGAAGGTCGTAGAGTTAGTGCATTTTATGGTTGACGAGAAATATATCTATACGGGAATCTTTTTTTTCTAATGCAAGATGATCTCCATTTCTACAGCTTTTACAAAAATTTCCTCTCAACATAATGTGCAAATGCTGGGCTACTCTTTGGCAAAGCAAACACCAGTCCATGTAATTGTCATCCTTTAGACTTCATTTCATGGCCAATCATATAATAGATATTAATGTATTACTACGATATTACTTTGGTGGCGATGTCCGTTCCTCCACGTGGTGCCACTGGAAACTGCTTGCTTTTGCAAGCCGAGCCAATCACGGACAATCGAATGCAGGCGACAGGCCTTAGTGACAGGCCGGCCTACGAACATTCTGTGTCAAACCATATGGTTGATGACGTTACAGAGTTCTCAAGATAATGCTACGGCGTCCGCGGGAACCGACGCGCACTCGCAAAGCCCGGCGAGTGTGAGAAGTATGCGAGAGTCCCTGATGCGAGGACGACATCGGGGGACAACTGAGCTAGTCCGAAAGTCCCGCAACGTAGGCAAGACCCGCGTATCAACGTTGAATACGTTGACGGGCCGCTCGTGCGAGTTGGTAGAAGCACTGGAGCGAAGAAAGATAGATTTCTGTGCGGTGCAGGAGACGAGGTGGTCCTGCTGCAAGTCGAGGGACATTGGCCGCGGCTTCCTTCAAGGCCGTTCTGTGCGGCAGTCCCAGGACCGCCAGTGGTGTCGGTATGATTTCTCTCCGAGCGTTTCTGTGACGCGATTGCAAGCGCAGAACGTTTCGATGACCGCTTGATGAAGATTGTTGTCGCCGTAGAAGAGCGACGATGTCATTTCTTTTCCGCGTATGTTTCGCAGACAGGTTGCTCCGAGCAAACCAAGGACTAGCTCTGGTCCCTGCTTGATGAGAAGACAGCAGAAGTGCCGTCAGAAGATATGGTTGTTGTGGCAGGTGACCTTAATGGTCACGTCGAGCGAAAGACGGTTACAACTGTCATGGTGGTTTTGGCTATGGGTCACGCAACGCCGATGGTGAGCGTATACTTGAGTATGCAGACTCACACTACCTCACCATCGTGAATACCAAATTTCGAAAGCGTGACTCCCACCTCATCTCGTTTTATAGCGGGAACGCCAAAACGCAGATTGACTATGTCCTTGTTAGGAGTCGCAACCAAGGCCGTGTCACGGACGCGAAGACCGTGACGTATGAGACGGTTGCCACGCAACACCGTCCACTGATCTGTTCGCTGAAGATCACACCTCCGAGGTGTAAACGTGTCGAGCGGTGCGGGACGGCTAGGATTAAATGGTGGCGATTGAAGGAGAAGGAAGCAGCTGTTATCTCTCGCATTCGGTTGCCGACGGTAACAACTGTGGACGAAACCTGGAAAGAGGCTACCGATGCGATAACCCGGGCTGCACGCTTCGAACTCGGCACAACGAAGCCTGGACGGCGTTGGGTCGACAAGCAGGCTTGGCTGTGGACTGACGATGTCAGGGAGAAGGTCATGGAAAAGAAACGGCTGTATCACGTATTTATCGGTGACAAAACAGTCTGTAATTGGCGGAATTATCGAGAAGCGAGGAAAGCGGCAAAGAAGGCAGTGGCTGCTGCTAAAGCCGCATACTACGCTGAAGTCAGCGAAAAACTGGAAACGCGCGATGGTGAGCGCTATCTTTACCGACTCGCCAAGGCTCGCTGTCGCCAAGCAGAAGACATCGAAAAGTTCTTTGGCATTAACGATAAGAACGGCCATCTTCTGATGGATCGTAAAAGGGCTGTGAAGCGATGGCGCGACTACTTCGAGGAAATCTCGAATGTAGAATTTGAACATCCTGCCGTTCCTTTTGCTTCACCTGTATACGGTCCCGTTAAGAAGATCACAGTGAGCGAAACTGAAGCAGCCCTGAGGAAGATGAAGTCAGGCAAAGCCACTGGTCCAGATGACCTGCCGGCCGACCTGTGGAACTCGAAGGGTTGGTGCCCTACCGACTGGATAACAGAGTTTTTCAATCAGGTTGTTGCTGAGAAGAAAGTGCCTGAGAGTTGGCAGCAAAGCACGACTATCCCGATTTGGAAGAAGAAAGGCAGCCCTGCTGACTGCGCTAACTACCGTCCGATTCGCCTACTTTCGCACACCATGAAAGTCTTTGAGCGAATTGTCGCTAGACGTATCCGGGATGTCGTCCAGCTTTCCAATAATCAGTGTGGTTTCGTTGCCGGATGTGGTACGGTTGATGCCATACACGCCGTTCGTCTTCTGCTAGAGAAGCACCGCGAGAAACAGAAACCGGTGCATTTTGCCTTCCTGGACTTGGAGAAGGCCTTCGACCGCGTCCCGCGAGAAGTTATATGGTACGCTTTGCGACGACACGGCGTCCCTGAAGAGCTTATTGTGTGGGTGCGCATCCTCTACTCGTGCCCAATAAGCCGAGTACGAGCACCAGCGGGTACCTCGATGGAGTTTCCGATCTCTGTCGGAGTGCACCAGGGGTCTGCGCTATCCCCACTGCTCTTCGTGGTCGTCATGGATGCAATTACACGAAAAAGGCAGCTCCCTGGACGTTGCTCTATGCCGATGACGTCATGCTTGCATGTGAAGACAAAGCCGAACTCGGGCGACAGGCACAGGAATGGTGCGATCGCTTGGCATTGCTCGGACTCAAGCTAAACGTCAAAAAGACGGAGTACCTGACGACGGATGTGAATGAGCTCGGATCTATCGAGATCAATGGTACTGAGCTCTCACGAGTCACATCTTTCAAGTATCTCGGATCAACAGTTACGCCCGATGGCAACCTAAAGTTGGAGCTGAACGCACGCGTGAGTGCAGCCTGGTCCAAATGGCGGTCATTGACTGGGGTGCTTTGCGACAGGACAATACCTGAGCACCTCAAATCGAAGGTTTATAGAACAGTCGTCCGCCCAGTAGCGAAGTACGGTGCTGAGTGTTGGCCCGTGACGAAGGAAATTGAACGCCGCCTCAGTGTAATGGAGACGAAGATATTAAGGTGGACGGCCGGAGTAACGCGATTGGACCGCGTTCGCAATGACACCATACGACAGAGGTTCGGTGTCGTCCCGATAGCCGACAAGTTGCGCGAAGCTCGTCTACGATGGTATGACCACGTCCTTCGCGCTAACGACGACACCGGCTCAGGGTCAAGCGTGGGGTTCGATTTTTGCCGAAAATTTACGACCCCCCCCTCCCAGAGTGGGTCTGGTACGACCCCCCCCCCCCCTTGTGTAAACCACCGTTTTATTTCCTATCCGCATCGAATTTTTTAAATTTTTATGCGGTTCTTGTACCATTTAATAGGTCCTTCTTTCCAGGTGCAGCATCGACTGTGTCAGATTAGTTCAAGAAAGAGTGTTACTAAGTAACTGTTTAATTTAGTAATTTGTTAGAAAAAACGCTGACAAAGGTTTTGTGTATGTAATCTTTTGATAATAATATTTTGCTTGTTTACAGTTGAAAGTAAAGCACTTTTGAGAGCAGTTGTCAAATTAATCACAACGAGTTCAACTTTTCAGGCTTTCCGAGCATCTCGTGGACACGGCACATTTTTGTACGTGAAGAAGCAACATCTGCATTCGAAATTGTACTCTGTAAAATGCCGAGTGTTAATTTCTAAAGCTGACTTGAGTGCTTTGTCAACAAATTTTTTTAGTCACTCGGAAGCGATGACGGAACGGCAACCGTAGGATGGATTTTCCAGGAATGACTACGAAGGCGTGGAGTTTCTCATTCGTTTCGCAAAGTTGTAAAAATTAATATAACAAGTTTCAAATAAAGATTGTATTACTTGTTAAAAATAAAGATTTTCTGCACCCAGATTTAGAGTCAATGAGAAGTTTCCATTTTTCAGTTTTTTTTTTCAGGAAGTCACGGACGCGACAGTTTTCTACCTGAACGAGCGACATCTACGTCCTAAATTGCCGTCTATAAAATTTGAAGTGTCAATTGCTAAGGCAAATTAAGCGCTTTTCCTACAAGATTTTTTGAAGCACTCTTCGAAGCGATGACCGAATGGCAACCGAGGATGGACTTGTCACGGAGCTAATTTTCTCTCTTCTGCTGGAAACAGCATCAGAAAGTGAAGTTGTAACCAATAAAGGTTGTACCCAATAAAGGTTTTAATTCACCGGTTGACACAAGGGAATAAATCGTGTTTTTGTGAGACATAAACATTCTGTTCTGTATAAACAGACGCTCCGATTTGTATCATTTGCCGAAAAAATTCGACACCGTCAATCACATGGAAGCCGCTATTCTTACAAGCTGCTTTTTAAAGCGTAGAACCCACACCTCTTACAGTTTTAAAAGTTTTGTGAATTTTTCAGAGATGTCGCACAAACTCCGAAATATGGTAGGTTATGTGGAGCCATTGCGCTCTCCGATATCACCGATCGCCACTGAAGGACGGAGTTCTTGCGGCAAAAAAATTTCTACCTTCTGGAGGAAGAGCATCAGAGAGTGAAAACTGTACCATCTTAGAGTTCAAGGTGTGATTAATATACAATCATAAACTAAGCTTCTTCGCAGCGATCTCCGATATGATTAGGGCTGATTGCATTTAAATTTTTCGCTTTTCAAGAAAAATTAATTAATTTTTACCTGAAGCAGATCACCCACACAGTTGAAATTTTGCCACAAAAAGTTTCAATTCTTGTTTAATGCACACTGTAAAAATCATGGTTTTCTGAAACGAACAGACTGGATCGACCACTGGTCGATATCGCACCGACGTCATGGGAGCGACGAAATTCGACGTTCATAAAAATGACTATAACTCGGTAAGTTTTCCACAATTTTAAAAGCCGATGGCTTTTTAGAAACTACAAAAAAGGTATTTCATACGGTGTGAAAATCGGTTTTCAAAAACTAGATCTTCATACGGGGCGGAGGCCTTCGATTTTTGAGCGAAAAAAATTGAAGTGATTTTGTATAAACAATTATATCCCGGTAAGTTTTTCGAATTTTAAAAGACTTAATAGCGATTTGAAAACTAGAGGAAATGCGCTTTCGAACCATGTAGGAATTAGTTTTCAACAGGGAGGTCTTCATAGAGGGCGGTGGGGGTTCGAATTCTGGTCCATTGTTGCAGAAATACGCGCCAAAAATCGAACCCCCCCCCCCCGCCCCGTATGAAGACCCCTTTTTTGAAATCTGGTTCTTGTATAGTTAGAAAGCATCTTTCCTCTATTTTTCAAAAAGCAATTGGGATTTTTGAATTTCGAAAACGAATCGAGTTATGATCAAATTTGCGAAGAACTGCTCGCAGACTCTGCACCGTCGATGCTGGAGTGATTTCACAAATTTGATCATAACTCGGTTCGTTTTTCGAAAATCAAAAATCCCAATTGCTTTTTGAAAAATAGAGGAAAGGTGCTTTCTAACCATGCAAGAACCAGATTTCAAAAAAGGGCTCTTCATAGGGGGCGGGGGGGTTCGATTTATGGCACGTATTTCTGCAACAATTCGAACCCCCCCGCCCCCTATGAAGACCTCCCTGTTGAAAGGTAGTTTCTATACGATTCGAAAGAGCATTTTCTCTAGCTTTCGAAAAGCAATTGGGATTTTCAAATTTCAAAAAAATGAACCGAGTTATGATCAATTTTGTGAAATCACTCCAATGACTCCGGTGATGGGCCGACCAACTGCTCTGGTCACAGTTTCACAAAAAATGTCCATAGCTCGGTTCATTTTTCGGAATTCAAAAATCCCAATTGCTTTTCGAAAACTAGAGGAAATGCGCTTTCGAACCATGTAGGAATTAGTTTTCAACAGGGAGGTCTTCATAGGGGGCGGGGGGGGGTTCGATTTCTGGTCGATTTTCGGCAAAAATCGACCAGAAATCGAACCCCCCCCCCGCCCCCTATGAAGACCTCCCTGTTGAAAAACGATTTATGCAAGGTCACTTAGCATATTTCCTCTATTTTTCAAAAAACAATTGGGATTTTTGAATTTCGAAAAACGAACCGAGTTATGATCAAATTTGTGAAATCACTCCAGCATCGACGGTGCAGAGTCTGCGAGCAGTTCTTCGCAAATTTGATCATAACTCGATTCGTTTTTCGAAATTCAAAATCCCAATTGCTTTTT
>CANAIB010000218.1:0-15385 GCA_947359475.1 Heligmosomoides polygyrus bakeri
AGCTCTATCGAACGATGTCAATCTCGACCAATATCAGAAAAATCGATTTTTGACAATTTCCCATCGAGGACGCGGGTGCTTCAGGCCGTGCCTGGAGCACGATGGCATCATCGAAAGTCGATATTTTCGAAAATGGCCAAATTTTCTCGTACAAAATCATCTTGGGGTTATTTGGGGCGCTGATTACGAATCCAGCGTCTGTTTCTGAAAATTCCGCCGATTTCAATTTTCGAAAATATCGATTTTCGATGACGTCATCGTCCGCGCAGGCACGGCCTGTAGCACCCGCGTCCTCGATGGGAAATTGTCAAAAAATCGATTTTTCTGATATTGGTCGAGATTGACATCGTTCGATAGAGCTTGTCGTGGTTAAGCTAATGTTGTTATTGCAAATGTCGAAAACCCAAATGTGGGCGAGTAAGAGAGAAGGAAACTTCAACCGCTGTGTCCGTGGCCCTAAAATCGCAGCTTGTGCTAAGGCAGTTTAATCAACTAGGGAGCTGTGAGCACGCCATCGTAAAGAACCTTAAGCGTTCTGCTAGGAGGCGCATTTTTAGGTTGTTAGCTCTCTGCAACTTCTCGAAGAGGTCGACTGAAATTGGAAAAAATCGTGTCACACAAGGCTAACCTGCATTTTCGCACTGCTGTAACTTTTTCCTATCATAAGCTACATTGATGTATTTCGGCGCACTAATAGACCATTTTGTTGCTTACAGAAATTACAAGCTGCAACCGGAAAGGTTCAAACATGACAGAGTTATCGCGCTCAGAACACGCCCGCGCGTGCAATTTAGCACAACAACGGTCGATGTTCTCCTCGCTCTTAATTGCCCGCATTAAAGTTTTTCCTACTCTCAATAACACCGTTCAATTCAGCATGAAAAGTTCTATCGAATGGTATCAAGCATCGCCCAACTCGAAGACATCGATTTTTCGATGACGTCATCGTCCTTCCGCCGCAGCCTCGTCCTCGATGCGAAACAATCAAAAATTGATGTTTCCAAAATCGGTCGAAATTGATACCGGTCGATGGCGCTTTCCATGCTGAACGGAACGGTGCCATTGCGAGTGTCGAAGACTCAAATCATGGGCGAGTAGGAGTGCAAGAAACTCTAACCGCTAGCTTTCGCCGCTCTAAAAACGGCAGCGGAGGCTAGGCAGTTTGGGCAGCTGAGGAGCTATGAGCACGTCGTCGTAAAGTAACCTTAAGCGCTCTGTTCACGTACGTATTTTAAGGCCGTTAGCTTGTGGCGTCTTCTCGCAGTGGTCCACGGAAATCGGAAAAAAATGCTTCACACAAGCCTCACCTGCATATTCGCACCCCTATAACATTGCCCCCCTCCTATGTTAAACCATTCTGCTTTGGCGTGCTCGCAGACCGTTCGACTGCCTACAAGACCTACAAGCTGCAATCTGAAAGGTTCCAACTTGACAGAGCTATTGTGCTCCGAAGACGCCCGCGCGTGCAATTTGCGAGCGGTCCCCCCCCCCCTCGATTGAAAGGTTCGATTCTGTATGCATTGTTCATGGCGCACTCCAAAGGCTCGCTGGACAGCCTTGGAGCAATTCCGGAGTAGGGCGGCAGAAAATTCCTGATAAAACTCTCCAAACGCTAAGTCTACAAGTTGTCCCCCCCCCCCTTCGATTGGAAGGTTCGATTCTGTATGCATTGTTCACGGCGCACACCAAAGTTTCGCTGGTACAGATTGGAGCTAATCCTGAGTAGGTTGGCGGAAAATTTCTGGTAACATTCTCCAAACGGCTCGAAATAGTCTTGAAAACGTCGCAGTTCCCAGTGCGAGAAGATAGAAGCGCAGGGGACATGCGCTCGCCCACTCGATTGGTAGGTTAGGTTCTGTGTGCATTGTGCACGGCGCACTCTCGGGGCATTCTTGGCATGACGGAGCACTGGCAACATTCGCCATCTTTGAGATACTCCGAAAGCACGCATATCCTGGGAAATAAGCTGCTCTAATCGCCCGTCCAGCCAATTTTGGACCACCCACGGCGAAAATACGGGTGCTCCGGTAAAGATTTACACATGTTTGTGTAGATCTCGAAGAGACGAATCGAATGGTACCAACCTTTGTTCAAGAAACCTAAAACTGAAGGAGTTATGAGCGTGCGACGCTTTGCGACGCTATGTTGGCGTTTTTTCGCCCACTTTTGACCGTGCGGCGCGAGCGGTATTGTAAATGAGGAGATATGGATGAGTACAGAGACTATATGCGTTTTAGACGTCACCAAGCCTACCCCATCTATGTAGAGAGAAGAGAGTGAGTTTCAGTACAGGTTCTACATCAGGAGCCTTACGCAATTATTTTAGTCTTTGAGTGGGAGCAGCTCTGAAAACAAAGTTGGCTCAAACTGAAGAGCTACTTAGAAACACCCTCACATCGTGTTTTCAACGCTGCATCACTTCTTGTTCCCTTCGCAACTTCTGGAAATAATTTAATTCCGATCGTGATATTGGAATAGACACGTTGTATCTCATGTGGAGAAGTGCAAATCATCATTGCGTGCACGCATTCACCTTCCACCTTCTACGCTGATTCAATAGATGCCTTTCGTATTGAAATCAACAGTCTGTGGACAATTGGAGGGTACAGTTATACATACAAATGCTACTTGCAGCTGTGTATGTATAGACTGCTATTCGTAGATTGCAATGTAAATTTTAACAAAAACGCTAAGTAAATGTATTCGTAAATGTAATTGTAATAATAAAAAGGTCTACCTGAGGGAAGATGGCAAAACGAGCAGATGCACTTTTGTTGTTTGTCCAACTACATCCTCTTTGGCCTTCTTGGACATTTGGCGGCCCTTCGGATTCGTGATACTCCCTCCTCTACAGGAAACCATGCTTTCGCTAAATAATGTGAGAAATAAGCGCGTGATAACGCAGTCGGAGGAGTGGGTGGCTGTCGCGTGCATTCCGAATTGAAGGTGTCACACCCAGGTCAACCAAGGATTCCATCCCTCCAGGACAGTCAAAATCGGTACCTGTATTGCCTGCGGGAGATAACATTTTCAGCAGCTGACCATCGCGATGCACTCCAACAACGCATTTGTGCTGCGCCCAGGATATTTCACAGTAATCGAATGCGCGGCGCAACCCTTCGAAAAACGATCGCCAACCTTCATCTCCATTTTTGATACGCAAAGTGTCAGACGTAAATTCTTTAACGGAAAACGTCAAAAACGAAGAGATTCGCCGCAACCTTGTAAATCGAGTATGAAACAGTGAATTACAAATGCTCGCAACTCGATAAGACAAAAAATACACAAAAAATGTAAGGATAATGATTCGTAGTGGGTCTTCTGGCATCAATGACGCCTATATACATACGGAGGGCACAAAAGGCATTCACTATACAGCTACTGGACTCTTTTGTTTTTCCTCGTCATGATCAAGCTAGACAAAGCCATTTGCGCTTTATGCGAATACCAAAATGCCTCCGCAGTTTCCTACAGCATTTCGCTATCACTTCACTTATGATTGGCAACTTATCGTTAGGCAAAGCTCGTGATTCAACGAAACCTCAAGAGCAGCAAGGAGGTAGGTTGCTTTGAGCATTGTCTTCTAGATCACCCTCGGTGTATACGCACTGGATCCGATCGAAAATCTTCGAATAATTGGATGATTCAGATAACGCTATTTTCGCGGACCTCGGAGGTTTGGATGATTCGGAGCGGGATAACCGAGTCGAATATCCGAAAATGATTCATTCGGATCCGATGTATAGTAGCCGTGTCAAAAAACGTTTCCACAGACCTTTCAATGTGCACTAGACATTGGATTCGACGCCTGTTCGGATAAGTGGGATCCGTTGTTTTTTCAAATCCTGGGTAGAAGGACCGAACAATGGGATTTTTGAAAGGCTCCGATCTCAGAAAGATTCAAAAAGAGCTGATTTTCACCAAAATGGATTTTTGGTAAATTCATGTAAGTGATTGTGATTAGAAATCTGATGTCCTACCCAGTTCGGATATCAGACATGAGATTCGAAGATAAATCAGTTACTCGGATCATCAGAAAATCCGTTATTGTTAAAGCTACTCATATCTGTATTGGTATCAACGTTTTCATTTGCTAGTGCGTCTGTAAGTGTTAGTCCCTGCGTGGTTGCGCATCTGTGTTCTCTGCTGCTGCTGATGCTGCGATTTTAAGTTATTCGAATGTCAGTTCCGGATCATTCATCGATTGCGGGTGTTTATAATCAATTTTTCGCCGTTCATTGTTGAGGAGGTTGCATAACACCGGTAGGTTCGGGCAGAACGTCGGCGAAGCACGGCCTAGCCGACCGCTTCTGCCATCGATAACCGTCTCATCTGTGGAAACAGCTTTTTGTCAACGTGAAGAAAATAAAAGATTTCAATCAATAAAAGTCTGACTCATTCCAAGATCCAGGGCTTTTTAAAAGTGTCATTACTCGCATAATCATTTGAACCGTGTTTGAAAGAAGTCACGGATTCGTGTTAGCCTAATCGGCGTCCGATCCAATGTCTAATGTGCATCAGCATTCATAAAGTGATGACTACTCAAAAGAACACTAACTTCTTCTCCAGCGAACGGCTTCACACACAATATGCACAATATCGGAGTTGTACAGTCTTATCCGAGGCGATAAATGCATTTTGTAAAAAATGGGAAAGGTAGCAATAAGCAATAACAGCACTAAGACGGCAACAGCATGTCTGTCCTAGGACAAATCGAAAATCTCCCGAAGTTTCGTTTTCGGGGTTGTGGATGATTTTTGGCCTACGTCTAGGTAAGCAATTTCTGTACTACACATTGCGAAAAGAAAAGATAGTCGTTAATGCATAAAAAACACAAACTGTTCTAAAATTGTAGGTTCTGGACCACTTTTTGTGACAACCGCGATTCTCGTGACATAGAGTTTTATAGGCAAAGCCTCGGAAATGCAATATCTGAATTAAATCAAAATTTTAGCGCTATAAGGTCGTGTGTATACCATATTGTTGAATTAACCAGCTCTATAATTATAGGATTTGGAGTTTACAGTTGAGCCTTACTTTGCCTGGGCGCGTGTAGCGCAGTCGGAGGAGGTGCTTCGTCGCATGTTCCCGATACCAGGTTCATGGTTCTGAATTCCCGCACAGTCCCATTGTATGGAGTCGTTGTATTGTATGACCAAATACGCATTCATGTCACCTCTAATGAAATCCGGTAGAAGTGGGATGCGTGGCGAATCCTAAAAGGGATTGAATAACGCCGTCCTTTATCCTTCATCCTTTACCTTATTTTGCCTACTCTTAGGGCATACTGCTTGCACTGCCCTAGTTTATGGCTTAGTGAGAAAAGAGTCATGACGAAAAATCCGGCCGTTTACAAGAGCTTCTTAAAACTGCCCTTATGAAGTTTATGAGCTCTAACAACTCCACAGCTAGAAAAATTTGCCAGTTGGCCTCTTTTGCAAAAGCCTAACAGGCTTAGTGGTTCAAAACTGAATTATGTAGACGATTAAGTTGCGACCAATTCATGATCGCATGAAGTTGGAGTTTAAGAAGAGTAAAAATTTTGGTGGAAGCATATGCAGTAGAATGTCTCCTCATATTGCACAGATCTATTACACAAATCGCAGCTAGTAAATTTTAGTGCTTAACAACTCCACAGCTTTTCAAACTTTCAGAAGATATGTATCCTAAAATTATCTCGGCCAATCCCATGCTTCGAAATTTCCAATTATGGTTAGCATAAGGCGCCTTTTATACTCCTGCCGCGCCGCGCCCCGAATTTAACGATTTGCAGTTAGAAAGGAGAGCGTCAGCGACGCGCGGCGACCAACTTCTACTTCGGTCCGTGTACCATAGCGGACGACGGAGGAGACGGTCCATGAGTCACTGAAGAACCAAAACAGAAAGGATTCGTCCGGCTGATCAGCGGAATCCATTTCGCCAGTGTTACTGGTGGGATTTCTGTGGAGAGCGACGAATCCTCTTTTAAAGCTGGGGTCGAAGTCGTCTGCTCAACCTACGGTTGAGATTGTTTGATATGGCATTGAGCCGAATCCCCTGCAATGCAAATGACATTAAATGGCTCTTGATTTTGTAACATGTGCGGGTTCAAAAGTAAAACTGCTGGATAGTACTCGTCGTCATGAATCACTCAGAATTCTCTCTCAAATGGCCATTCCAGGTCATTGTACACTAAACATATCTTTAGCGTAGCAGGTGAAACTTCGTGAACGTCCGCAGATCTCCATTCTCTTATGGAAGGTACGGGTGACTAAGGACGTGATCACCGACTTCGCTCAAACTCTAGATTAAGACGAAAAACGAATGTTTGGTTCGTGATCTTCTTCTTCTTCTTCAGCGTTTGTCCCGCTTCGTGGCGGGGTCCGCTATTCTGGTGTCATGACGCCACCTTTCCCGATCCAGCGCTAGATCGGGGTGGACACCAGCTACTTTCAAGTCCGTATGTAACGTGTCAGCCCAGCGCTGCTTCGGGCGCCCTCTAGGCCGCTTTCCTATTACCTCGAAGTTGAGGCCTATCTTGCGGACGCTATCTTCTTCTCCCCGCAGAACGTGGCCGTACCATCGTAAGCGAGCTTCGCGCATCTTGTCAGCTATCGGCGCGACACCGAACTTCTGCCGAATAGCATCGTTTCGGATGCGGTCCATGCGCGTGACTCCTGCCGTCCAGCGCAGCATCTTCGTCTCCATGACGCTGAGGCGCGCTTCAACTTCCTTGGTCGCAGGCCAACACTCAGCGCCGTACATCGCCACTGGCCGGATGACTGCTCTGTAGATCTTTGACTTAAAGCGCTCTGGTATCTTCTTGTCGCAGAGCACGCCAGTCAACGAGCGCCACTTGGACCAAGCTGCACTCACGCGTGAATTCACTTCGACCATCAGTTTGCCGTCAGACGCGACTGCTGATCCCAGGTACTTAAAGACCGCAGTGCGTGGAAGCTCGATGCCGTTAACCTTGATGGAGCTGGACTCGGTAACGTCCGTCGTTAAATACTCGGTCTTCTTCACGTTCAATCTGAGTCCAAACCGCTCCAAGCGATCACACCAAGCTTGCAACTCTCGCTCGAGTTCTCCTTTATCTTCGCTAGCGAGCATCACGTCATCGGCATAAAGCAACGTCCAAGGGACGGGCTTCTAAAGATCTCGTGTGATGGCATCCATGACGACAACAAAGAGGAGTGGGGAAAGCGCAGAACCCTGGTGCACTCCGACAGAGATGGGAAACTCCATCGAGGTCCCAGCTGCAGCTTGAACTCGACTCTTTGGACAAGAGTAGAGAATTCGCACCCACTCTATGAGCTCTTCAGGAACTCCATGTTGTCGCAGGGCGTACCATATCACTTCACGCGGTACGCGGTCAAAGGCCTTCTCCAAGTCGAGGAAGGCGATATGCACTGCCTTCTGTTTCTCGCGATGCTTCTCTATCAGGAGGCGGGCGGCGTGAATGGCATCAATGGTGCCACAGCCAGCCACGAAGCCGCACTGATTGCTGGAAAGCTGGACGATGTCCCGAATTCGTCCATCGAGAACTCGCTCAAAGATCTTCATGCTGTGCGAAAGCAAGCGAATCGGACGGTAATTGGAGCAGTCTGCAGGACTGCCCTTCTTCTTCCAAATTGGAATCGTCGTACTTTGACGCCAACACTCAGGCACTTTCTTCTCCGCCACAATCTGATTAAAGAACTTCGCCAACCACTCAGCAGGGTACCAGTACTTGGACTTCCATAAATCACCTGCCACGTCATCGGGCCCAGTCGCTTTGCCTGGCCTCATCTTCTTCAAAGCCGCTTCAATCTCCTCCACGGTGATCTTCTGAACGGGGCCGTGGGTTGGAGCCGTGGAAGGGATGGCTGGATGAGGAAATTCTACTGTAGAGATTTCCTCAAAGTAGTCGCGCCATCGCTTCAATGCCTTCTTGCGGTCCGTAAGAAGATGGCCGTTCTCATCATTGATGCCGAAAAACTTCTCAATATCCTCGGTCTGCCGATGGCGATTCTTAGCAAGCCGGTACAGATACCGCTCGCCATCGCGTGACTCGAGCTTCTCGTTGACATCCCCACAATGAGTGGCTTTTGCAACAGCCACGGCCTTCTTTGCAGCTTTCCTCGCTTCTTGGTACTTCCGCCAGTTATCGGCCGTCTTTTCGCCGAGAAACACATGATGAAGCGACTTCTTCTCTCGCACTTTTGCTTTCACGTCATCTGTCCACAGCCATGCCTGCTTGTCGACCTTCCGTCGCCCAGGCTTCGTAATGCCGAGTTCCGACTGTGCAGCTTGACGAATCGCGTCGGTCGTTTTCCTCCAAGTTTCGTCGACAGTCGTGACTGTCGGTAACCGCACGCGAGAAATCACAGCTGCTTCCTTCTCTCTCATTCGCCACCACTTGATTCTTGCAGCACCGCACCGCTCGACCTGCTTCAGCCTCGGAGGGGCGATCTTCAAAGTGCAGATCAGCGGTCAGTGCTGTGGGGCGACCGTCTCATACGGCACGATTTTCGCGTCTGTGACAAGACTCCTGTCGCGATCTCTCACAAGGACAAAGTCTATCTGAGACTTGGAGCTCCCACTGTAGTATGAGATGAGGTGGGAGTCGCGTTTTCGGAAGACGGTGTTCACTATGGTGAGGCTATGCGATTCCGCATACTCAAGAATGCGCTCACCATCGGCGTTACGTGATCCGTATCCGAAACCACCATGACAGCTGTACTCGTCTTTCGTAGTACCTACGTGCCCATTAAGGTCACCAGCGACTATGATGACATCTTTCGACGGTACCTCTGCTGTCTTCTCATCCAGCAGGTTCCAAAACTCATCCTTGGCTTGATCGGAGCAGCCAGTCTGCGGAGCATACGCAGAAAAGAAGTGATAGAGTCGCTCCTTAGCGGCGACAACGATCTTCATCAATCGATCGTCAAAGCGCTCAACGCTTACAATCGAGTCCCGAAATCGTTCGGAGACGATTATTCCGACACCACTGGTGGTCCTGGGACTTCCACATAGAACGGCCTTGAAGCCACGTCCTATGTCCCTTGACTTGCGGCAGGACCACCTCGTCTCCTGCACCGCACAGAAATCAACTCTTCTACGCTCCAGTGCTTCAACCAACTCGCACGAGCGGCCCGTCAACGTACCCACATTCAGCGTTGCCACGCGGGTCCTGCTTACGTTACGGGACTTTCGGACTAGCTCAGTTGCCCCCCGATGCCGTCCTCGCATCAGGGACCCTCGCATACTTCTCACACTCGCCGGGCTCTGCGAGTGCGCGTCGGCTCCCGCGGACGCCGTAGCACTATCACGAAAAACTTGCAATGCCATGAACCATGTGATGTGACATGGGTTTTCGTAGGCCGGCCTGTCACAAGGGCCTGTCGCCTGCAATCGAATGTCCGTGTTCGGCTTAGCTCGCAGAGCGGGCAGTTTCCAGTGGCACCACGTGGAGGAACGGACATCGCCACCAATGTTTGGTTCGTGATCAACACACCAAATAAGCTCCCTAGGCGAAATTGGGGCGAAATAAGTAGTTATGACCTTAAACCCGTAGACGCCCCAACATACCGTAATTGGCCGTGATTTCAAAAACTGGTGTCAGATTCGCTATCAGCACCCTAAATAACCCCCTCCCTCCCCCCCCCCCCCCCCCCGGAGAGAAGTTTGGCAATTTTTTTTCGACCTCTCCTCGAACTCTGGAGTCCTGAAAGTACAATATTGCCACCATTTTGCTACACCCCTTTTGTTCTGTCGATTGAGGAATCTAAACAAAAAGGCCATGCCATTACATTTCATCCCAGTATGAAAACCCTCACCCCACACCGACTTTGCCGCAGCTGATCGCGCCGGGCCGCGCCCCTCCCTCGCGCGGCGCGATTCGCCGAATACCGGCACCCAAAATTCCGTCAAATGTGGTGTTTTGGGGCGGCGGAGTATGAAAGCGAGGCGGAGTGGCGTTCTAGCCCCCGTCCTTTAAACAGAGGCGTGACAAATGTCTGTGTCTCCACTCTCTCGTAAGGCTGCCACTGGACTCTCGAACGGGGAGCAAGCTGAACATACAATCTCGCGGCAGCCGCGGCGACTGCTGCGGCAAGCACGACATCTAGTGTGTGCTGCTACAGTTACGAAGTCTAACGCTCTTTTGACTGCACAAACTGCTACAGATACCTCTGCTCAGCCAGTTAAGGGTCCTCCACTGCACTTTATTAGAGGAAACGGTTATTTTGGGTAGGAACTGGATGACCTAATACAAGCAGTAGACAATTGCTGCTATTGTGAAACGATTTTGGGTTCTTTCATGACAAGAAGCTTCATTTCTAGAAGATACATATCTAGATACAATACAGCATAACTCGAGAGTTTGTTAGAGCTCCGTTTTCACCATAACAGCCCACCCGGGAGCGATGCGTCAGTGGCGATTCATCGCGCGTGCGGCAGAGGCCGTCGCGCGCGCGGCGAAAACTTGTATGTTCGTACTACCAGCCCTCTCGAACAAGCCCAGGGGGTTGGGGTGGGCGGGGCGATAGAATCTTTCTGAAAAAGCAGCTAATAATCTAGGCAAGCACATTTCGACAACGATGTTGTGGGATTGTTCTTGAGCTTGATGACTGCCAACTTGTGCTGCAACAGCATTTATTGCAAATAGTTCATCCTTAAGTGAAGTTGAGTGTACCGATTTCACTGATAGTGCGTACGTAGATGACCTGGGCAGACGAAGTTCTCAGGCACCCATTTGCCATCATTGCAGGTGAAGTCTTGATGTTGGACTTCTACTGAAATGAGACACCACATTATCTGTCTGCAATGAACGTTTCCTTCGAATTGTATTCCTTACAGATGTCACGCTGGCAGAAGCCTTGTGCTTTCTGTCCGTGCCATGCCCACAGCGGATGGGGCCACTCATATATTGTCACACGGGAGAAGCCAGCTTCCCTTTGCAGTTTCTCGAGTGAACACATCTCTAAAAGAAGGCTGTGAGTGGAGGCCATTGCAGGAAGGTTTATGCGAGCTTCACAAAAGCTGCTAGAGTTACAACAACAAGCTGGATCATTTGAAAAAAATAGAGAAATTTGAAAAGATATCTTTGAATCGCAGTTACGAAATTGCTCATTGTACAAAGCAAGTATTCCTTTCAAACAAGAAGTTTTCTCCAACGTTGCGCGAAGAAATAAACGAATGGCGCCCCTGAAGGCAGACGTTTGTGCTAAAGGTGCTTTGCGGTCCGTTATTTTTTAAATCATTTGGGGCAGGTATAGAGCTCCATCACGGTGGACCCGACGTATGCTGTCATAAACTCCTATTTCAATTATTCACGCTGCCTGATCGATATAGGTACTTATCATTTCGTCGCGTCGCTGCCCTGAACGGGCCTTTACACGGCTTTATATGTACTCCTCCGCAGCGCAGCGCGTCAATTCGCCTAGCGGCGCGGCTGGCGGCGCCGCGTTCGCCGCCGCGCGAAAGAGGAGCGTCAGCAACGCGCGAGCACGAGTTTCGTTGTAGCTGTTAGGAAAAATGCGCGGTGTTTATTTGAGAAGTATGAACGGAGCCTTACGCAAGACCGTGATCTATGCTTTAAAAGAATGAATAAGCGCCCTCCTAAACTTTCTCTGCAAGCTTTCACTGTACATCAACTTCCTTAGCCGTACAAACATTGTTTGCAATGTGTGGTCGTTCCTCATGTCGCAGCCATGACGATATGAAGTGACCAGGACGGCTGCTGAAGACCGATACCTTACGCTGTGGCACAATGAGATACCATTGCACTATTACTACTGCATTAAACGGATCAAATTCTCACTTTTGCATACCTGGCCTTGGCCAATACAGGCACAATTCAGGTAGTGCCCATGCTAGTTCTGCTAACGCGTCACCTATATCACCTGTATCACCTGTCGTCCCGTTGATCATCGACTTGCTCGAGCGGGCGCCAGCAGCGTCTCCATTCGTCCCTGTCGCGTGCCAGAGTGGTCCAATGGATCCTCCTCGCTCGAGGGACACGAAGAGCGTCATATCGGTCGTTCAGGGCTTTCACGAAGAAGTCCGACCAACGCGTTGGTGGGCGTCCTGGTGTTCTTTTGACATCCCGCGGAATCCAGTCTGTGACGGCTCTCGTCCAGCGGGTGTCTGCGAATCGCATTACGTGGCCGGCCCACCTAATTTTCGACGACTTGGCCCATGCGACAGCGTCTCTGATCTTCGAACGTCGGCGAAGCTCGGAACTCCGGAGGCCTTCTCTCATTTGCGTGAGTCGTGTCACTCCGAGCATCGTCCTCTCGATTCCACGCTGCGCGACGCTGATCGCGTGTTCATCCTGCTTTCGTATAGCCCAGGTCTCTGAGGCGTATGTTAGGGCAGGAAGAACAGTGGAGTCGAATAGGTGGGCACGGAGTCGGACGTTCTTCGTCTTCTTCGCGACTTCTTCGACGCTCTTGAAAGCTCCCCAAGCCGCTCGTTTCCTCCTGCTCAGCTCTGGTGCTAGGTCGTTGGCCATGTTGACTTCGCGACCCAGATACACATAGCTGGAGCATTCGGAGATGTTCGTTCCGTTGAGCGAGAATGGGGCATCAGAAACCCATCCGTTCTTCATGAACATCGTCTTCGTAAGATTCAGCTGCAGTCCAAAGCTTCCACATACACGATCGAAGTCGGCCAGCATTCGCTCCGCCTGACTGATGCTCGGTGTTATGAGCACGATGTCGTCAGCGAAGCGAAGATGGTGCAGTTGCCGGCCGTCGACCTTCACTCCCATGTCATCCCATTCTAGTTCGCGCATGACGTTTTCGAGGGTGGCGCTGAAGAGCTTCGGGGATATGGTATCCCCTTGTCGAACCCCTCTCTTCACGTCAATGACGACGTCGTTGTAGAATGATGAGATCTTGGTCGTGAATCCACTGTACAGCTCTCGAAGGACTCTGATGTACTGAGTAGGAACGCCCTGGGTGAGCAGGGCTTCCATGACCGCTTCAGTCTCGATGGAGTCGAATGCCTTCTTCAGGTCAATGAACGTAAGGCACAGCGGCAGCTTGTACTCTCGCGACACTTCGATGAGCTTCGTAATGGTGTGTATGTGGTCGATCGTGCTGAATCCTCTCCGAAATCCTGCTTGTTCGCATGGCTGTCCTTCGTCCAGCGTTCTACTAATCCTATTCAGGATAACTCGAGTGAACAGCTTGTAGACTACGGACAACAGGCAGATCGGGCGATAGTTGCCAATGTCGTGCACGTCTCCCTTCTTGTACAGCAAGACGGTCTTGCTGGTCTTCCACTGAGATGGAACCTTGCATTCGGACAGGTAGCGTGTGAAGAGCCGCGCCAAGGTGTTGATGAGCGCTGGTGGGAGGTTGTTCAGGTGTTCGGGTCTGATCCTGTCGGGACCGGGCACTGTACGTTTCTTCACCGACGAGATGGCGTGTCGGATCTCGGAAGGGAGAACAGAGGGGATGACGTATCCATCCTGCGGAAGATGGCGTAGGGGCAGGTGGACGTGGCTATCGAAGAGATCGGAGTAGAAGTCGTGGATGACTTTTTCCATGGTCCTTCTGGAAGAGGTGACGGTTCCGTCAGGACGTCGGAGAGCGGTCATCTTGGTCTTGAAGTTGGCGAAGTTCCGGCGGGCATTGCGGATGCTCAGCCCTGCCTCTGCTGCTTCAGCCAACACTTCCGCCCTTCTCTCCTTCAGATCTTCCTTTATCGCCGCTCTGCATAGCTTTGTAAGCTCGGACGTCAGTTGATAGTTGCCTGACGCTCGTGCTGCTCCACGCTGGCGTATCAGCTCGAGAGTTTCCGGAGACAGGCGTCTCTTGGTGGTCTTCAAGCTCTCGGCTCCCTTAGCACTATCGTGGAGATGGTGCACGAAGCGATCGTATTCCTCGTCGACGTTGTCCATGACGGCATCTTCCCAAAGGCCGACAAGAGAGGTGTAGAGATCCCAGTTGATGGTCGTTCTGGGACTCCTCTTCTTGAACTTCGCGGCCTTCTCTCCTTGACGCGAAAAGCGGAACCTCGCGCGAAGGAGGCGGTGGTCCGATCCCGTGTAGAACTTGGGGACAACGGAGACATCGGACAGGCAATACTTGCGATTGAAGATGATGTGGTCGATCTCGTTGTGGAACTGGCCACCGGGGGATTCCCAGGTCCATCGTAGGGAGGAAGGCTTCTGGAACTGCGAGTTTCCATGGATGGTCTTGGTCGACATGATAAACTCAGACAGCCTTTCACCTTGCTTGTTCCACTCCAAACGTGGGTTCCGATGTGAAGTTCTTCCGGCGACCTTCGTGGCCCGATCTTGGCGTTGAATTCGCCGACGATCACCTTGTAGAAGGTGTGATCTTCCTTATAGAACTTCTCCAGCTCCACGTAGAAGGCCTCGACGTCTTCGTCGTCGTAGTCGGATGTTGGGACCACGGATCTCCCTCGATAGAGAGCCTTCGGGCTCTCTTGTTAAGAGGGATCTCGGGGCGCTTGTCGCAGGGCCACGTGGCGCGTCCCCGGGTGGTGGATAGGGGAATTAAACGCGAACCAAATGCGACCGTGTACTGCCCAGAGACGCAGGTGGGATGCAGGGGATGGACTCCTTGCTCCTGCTGTGTCGGGTCGATGCGTTCCTTGTGCGTGGGAGCGGCATGTTCGTGCACAATGTGCGTGGATGTGTCCGTGACTGTGCGGATTGTAACTGTGTCGGCTCGGCCAAAAGCTTGCACTCGGTAGACTGGGAGCACATGTAAGGCGATTCGAGGCCGCCTTAAGTCTCGCCCCGTCCCTTCCTGCAGTCTGGCTGGCTGCCCGGAGTACCCCGCCCGCACGACAGAGCCTGACTAGCTACCCGTGTTGTATTCCAGTCAAAACACAGCAGCACTAAAGGGCCTCATTCCCCTGACCCCGAAAGAGCCCCCATTTCTGCAGCGATGGGAAGGACGAGTACGGAGAGGCTGCTAAAATCTCAGGGCCTAACCAGGCTGCGCAAACTGAGAAGGACTAGGATGACGATCTGTACTTACAACGCCCGCACGCTTGCGTCGGAAGCATCCGTCGAGAACCTGATGATGCAAGCCAGGAAGATCAAGTACGACGTCATCGGACTGACCGAGACGAGAAGACACCACCCCCTACACGCCGCCTACGACTCCGGAGAAGAAGTGTTCCTCGGAACATGCGACAGCAGGGGAGTAGGCGGCGTTGGTGTCCTCGTCAACACGCACTTGGCCATGAACATCGATTCGTACGAGTCTCTGACAAGCCGAATCGGACGTCTGCGACTGAAGCGATGTGGCTCCGTGCCAGCCTTGACTGTGTTCGTCGCGTATGCCCCAACATCCGACTACGACGACGAAGACGTCGAGGCCTTCTACGTGGAGCTGGAGAAGTTTTATAAGGAAGATCACACCTTCTACAAGGTGAT
>CANAIB010000219.1:0-15373 GCA_947359475.1 Heligmosomoides polygyrus bakeri
AATTTTTTGTTCAAGAAAAATTTGCTAGAAGTTTCTTTGAAATTTTTTAGTTTTCATGTCCCAAGATGTGTAATAATTTTATTATATTGTCCGGAAAGTTCTCAGCGTTTGTGCTACTATTTTCATTCGCCTATTATTAACACGTTGACAACAATGCGCCCCAAAATGAAACGCACTTCTTCGGTCGCGTGGGGCAATGCGCCCCAACCTGGGACGCACCTCTAGCAAAATCATTTTGAAACCACTGATTTGGCTCAAACTTCGCCTAGGGTTTTTTTTTTGGGATACTGAACACGAATCCGGCGCGCATTTCATCGAATACGTCGGAGACCTCCCATATCGACAACTAGGGTGGTCCGGTCAGAATCACCGATTTGGCTCAAACTTCGCTCAGGGGTGTTTTTTGACATGCTACCACACGAATCCGACGGCGCTTTACCGAGCACGGCGAGCTGCGGTAGGTACAGGTAAATGAGGATGATCGAAAAATGAGTTCCTCGCAGTCTTCTAAATCCGGTTGAGGCCGCATTGTTCAATGAAGGTGAATCGATCATAGGCCACAGCATCTTCATCCCACACTTTGGCATTGTCCTCATCGTCTCTTCGTAGTCATCTCCTGATGAATCGTTCTCTTGTGACATGACCAAAGCCTGTGGTACAGCGGAATCATCATGCACAGCCTCGTATTCCTCACTTCCAGTGAGAAAATCAACATTTGAATGCAGCTGTCCGACCATCGAAGGGACACCATCAGAGGAACGGTTCATGTTTGAGGATCGATTGTTACTGATTAATTTTGAGGCACGATGTCGTATCTCACTTTCCCGGGCGCGCTACCACGTGCAGGGCACGTGAAAATCACGCGTGGTGTCAATGATGAACGAATTGAAGACAGACCTCTTACTTATAATCACAACCTAAGCGCCACAGTAGGCGAATTTTGAGCCAAGTCTGTGATTTTGGCCCGACCACTTTAATTGACGATATGGGTGGTCTTCTGCTGTACGCGGTCAAACTAATATCGGATTCGTGTTCAGCATCCCAAATATCCCTTAGGCCTGAGTTATACTCCCGCGGGAGCATCCGCGGAAGGGCGGGAATCGCGCCGAGACTCCTCACCTGGCCAATCGCCGCGCCTCGCCACGCCCGCCTCCGCCGTGCACCATTGGTCCGCGGACGTTCCGCGGATGCTCCCGCGGGAGTATAACAGAGGCCTTAGGGTGACGGTTGGGTTACGGAAAGTGTCGTGAGGGACTTGGTCCCAGGTCTCACACCACAGCCGCGCGAAAATTCACCAATAAGATTGTCTTAACGTGTGCTGTAGTCTTGAAGCTTCCACCCCTCATGCTAGTTGAGCTGTGTCCGAGGCGTCGCAGCAATCATTAGGAAACTCAATAGCCAAGTCTGCCATTAGTATGGCGTCCTCAGCCTGCACACCTCAATTTTCTTCCTCGTCCATCATTGAATTTCATCGTGCTGGCACTCATTGGCCATTTTCGATACAGTAGACCAATTAAATTCTCGCCAAAGACCAGTACCCAACAAACAGTTACTGCCATCAAGACCTCCTACTGTGTTCCAATCAAGGGTATGCGTTTTTTTTTCGATTCACGATTCACGACATTTCGGGTCGTAAATGACAAAGTTTCGTGAATGTGATCGCCAAACTCTCATATCTAGTCTGCTCTAACTTGGGTATACTTTCAACTCATCTTCGACTTTAGGCACTTTCCGTAAGGTCAGTGTCTGCGCGCGGACTATATATTTTATTGTTTTGCGTTTGATTGAATGGAGCTCAGCAACTGAATCCGGTTAGTATAAAGAAAGTTGTGTTTGTTTGAAGTCGCACGGCAAACCGCCAGAACTTTCCAGCCAATCTGATAATATTTTTCTTCTTTTGTTGATATTACCGGGACGTGCGAGCACTACTAGGTGAGTGAGGGAGAGAGGAGTTTCACGAAGCTCACAATGACCACTTAAAGTTTCTTATTGCTTTTGTCCAGATCTTTACGGAGATGTGTGAATTCATATGTAAGATCTTATCCAGCCGTTCGAAGAAATGGACAGATGATAGCGTTGCCACAGATGATGCAGATGATTTCAAAGCATAAACAGGGACTCAGGTGCCATAAATCTACACCATCGTGTAGCAATTGTTTTAAACAAATTTTTCTTGCTTACCTGGCAACCACTTGGATCCACATTGACGTGAGGTTCTCACGTACCAGACACTCACACTGTATGACCTGTTCTTCATGTAGAGAGCACCAGATGACGATCTTTTTGGCCTTTTTAATCGATTTTATTTTAAGAATCGTGATGCGCCACGGATCTCCCTCGATAGAGAGCCTTTGGGCTCTCTTGTTAAGAGGGATCTCGGGCCGCTTGTCGTAGAGCCACGTGGCGCGTCCCAGGTTGGTGGGTAGGGGAATTAAACGCGAACCAAATGCGAACGTGTACTGCCCAGAGACGCAAGTGGGATGCAGGGGATGGATTCCTTGCTCCTGCTGTGTCCGGTCGACGCGTTCCTTGTGCGTGGGAGCGGCATGTTCATGCACAGTGTGCGTGGATGTGTCCGTGACTGTGTGGATTGTAACTGGGTAGGCCCGGCCAAAAGATTGCACTCGGTAGACTGGGAGTACATATAAGGCGATTCGAGGCAGCCTTAAGTCTCGCCCCGTCCCTTCGGGAAGTCTGGCTGGCTGCCCGGAGTTCTTCGCCCGCATGACAGAGCTCGACTAGCTACCCGTGTGTATTCCAGTCAAACGCAGCAGCACTAAAGGGCCTCATTCCCGTGACCCCGAAAGAGCCCCCATTTCCGCAGCGATGGGAAGGACGAGTATGGAGAGGCTGCTAAAATCTCAGGGCATAAACAGGCTGCGCAAATTGGGAAGGACTAGGATGACTGTACTTACAACGCCCGCACGCTTGCATCGGAAGCATTCGTCGAGGACCTGATGATGCAAGCCAGGAAGATCAAGTACGACGTCATCGGACTGACCGAGACGAGAAGACACCACCCCCTACACGCCGCCTACGACTCCGGAGAAGAACTGTTCCTCGGAACATGCAACAGCAGGGGAGTAGGCAGCGTTGGTGTCCTCAACACCCACTTGGCCATGAACATCGATTCGTGCGAGTCTCTTACAAGCCGAATCGGACGTCCGCGACTGAAGCGATGTGGTTCCGTGCCAGCTTTGACTGTGTTCGTCGCGTATGCCCCAACATCCGACTACGACGACGAAGAGGTCGAAGCCTTCTACAAGGTGATCGTCGGCGACATCAACGCCAAGATCGGACCGCGAAGGTCGCAGGAAGAACTTTACATCGGAACCCACGATTTGGAGTGGAACGAGCAAGGTGAAATGCTGTCTGAGTTTATCATGTCGACCAAGACCATCCATGGATACTCACAGTTCTAGAAGCTTCCCTCTCTACGATGGGCCTGAGAATCCCCCGGTGGCTAGTTCCACAACGAGATCGACCACATCATCTTCAATCGTAAGTATTGCCTGACCGACGTTTCCGTTGGCCCCAAGTTCTACACGGGATCGGACCACCGCCTCCTTCGCGCAAGGTTCCGCTTTTCGCGTCAAGGAGAGAAGGCCGCGAAGTTCAAGAAGAGGAGTCCCAGAACGACCATCAACTGGGATTTCTACAACTCTCTTGTCGGCCTTTGGGAAGATGCCGTCATGGACAACGTCGACGAGGAATACGACCACTTCGTGCACCGTCTTCGCGATAGTGCTAAGAGAGCCGAGAGCTTGAAGACCACCAAGAGACGTCTGTCTCCAGAAACTCTCGAGCTCATACGCCAGCGTGAAGCAGCACGAGCGTCAGGCAACTACCAACTGACGTCCGAGCTTGCGAAGCTATGCAGAGCGGCCATAAAGGAAAATCTTAAGGAGAGAGCGGAGAAAGTGTTGGCTGAAGCAGCAGAGGCAGGGTTGAGCATCCGCGATGCCCGCCGTAACTTCGCCTACATCAAAACCAAGATGACCGCTTTCCGACGTGCTGACGGAACCGTCACCTCTTCCAGAAGGACCATGGAGAAGGTCATCCACGACTTCTACTCCGATCTCTTCGATAGCCACGTCTACCTGCCCCCACGCCATCTTCCGCAGGATGGATACGTCGTCCCCTCTGTTCTTCCTTCCGAGATTCGACACGCCATCTTGTCGGTGAAGAAACGTACAGCACCCGGTCCCGACAGGATCAGACCCGAACACCTGAAGAACCTCCCACCAGCGCTCATCAACACCCTGGCGCGGCTCTTCTCGCGCTACCTGTCGGAGTGCAAGGTTCCATCTCAGTGGAAGACCAGCAAGACAGTCTTGCTGAACAAGAAGGGAGACGTGCACGACATTGGTAACTATCGCCCGATCTGCCTGCTGTCCGTAGTCCACAAGCTGTTCACTCGAGTCATCCTGAATAGGATTAGTAGAACGCTGGATGAAGGACAGCCATGCGAACAAGCAGGATTTCGGAGAGGATTCAGCACGATCGACCACATACACACCATTACGAAGCTCATCGAAGTGTCGCGAGAGTACAAGCTGCCGCTGTGCCTTACGTTCATCGACCTAAAGAAGGCATTCGACTCCGCCGAAACTGAAGCGGTCATCGACGCCCTGCTCACTCAGGGTGTTCCTACTCAGTACATCAGAGTCCTTTGAGAGCTGTACAGTGGATTCACGACCAATATCTCGAGGAAGACGAAGAACGTCCGACTCCGTGCCCACCTATTCGACTCTACCGTTCTTCCTGCCCTAACATACGCCTCAGAGACCTGGGCTATACGAAAGCAGGATGAACACGCGATCAGCGTCGCGCAGCGTGGAGTCGAGAGGACGATGCTCGGAGTGATAGACTCACGCAAGTGAGAGAAGGCCTCCGGAGTTCCGAGCTTCGCCGACGTTCGAAGGTCAGGGACGCTGTCGCGTGGGCCAAGTTGTCGAAAATTAGGTGGGCCGGCCACGTTAAGCGTATCGCAGACACCCGCTGGATGAGACCCGTCACCGACTGGATTCCGCGGGATGTCAAGAGAACACCTGGACGCCCACCAACGCGTTGGTCGGACTTCTTCGTGAAAGCCGTGAACGACCGCTATGACGCTCTTCGTGTCCTTCGAGCGAGGAGAATCCATTGGAGCACTCTGGCACAGAGACGAATTGAGACGCTGCTGACGCCCGCTCGAGCAAGTCGATGATCAACGGGACGACAGGTGATACAGGTGATGCGCTATTCCCCCCTTCGGAATGGAAGAATTGGGCAACTCACATGACTTCTACAGGATATCGTGGAGTCAATCTGAAAACATATTTGGGACTTTCAACGACTTGCGGTGCTCAGCAGATGAACAGAACGTCGTCTTCTTCCTCCCAGAGAACTTTGGAACCCAATTACCTTCACTGCAGAGTGGAAAGGCCTTGCTGCACAGTGCGCGACTTGAACCTTATGCATCGACTAAAAGTGCAAGAGAGAATCGGCACCTCTACCGCCCGCGGTGGTTGTCATCAAATCGTGTTTGAGTGGACGGCGGCCCGGTCCAGCCGCGGATCCACACCTTTCATGGTCAGTGCCGACTGGTAACATTCCAGGCATTAGATGTGCAAAAAAAACATGGAAGTCTGCAGAGAAAGAGATTTCTGTCCGAGGGCCGATATACCAGTGTGATCTCACCCACTGCGATTACTTTTCTATGGACGCATTTGGACAGAAGTCCTTTACCCTTTTTCACCCAAAATTTATACTACTTTCCGCTCCAGAACATCAGAAACGACTTGAACTAACTCGATTCATTCAGTCATGGAAAAGCAGCTGTGCATGGATTTCATTATTTCAGTCATCCCTGTTGAATCATAGTGCTAGAGCTTCCACACTTTCTCCTATAGACTGAGTGGAGCAACGACTTTCAAACCTTCTTTCTGCGGCTCCATGACAAGCTAGCAATTAACGAAGCCAGGTCTCCTGACGGATTTCGCGAATTTGAAATCTCTAACAAACATAAAGATAAAAGGATAAAGGACGGCGTTATTCAATTCCTTTTGAGATGCGCCACGCATTCTACTTCTACGGGATAACGTGGAGGCGATTTGAATGCGTATTGGCCATACAATGACTTGCGGTGACCAGCCGATGAACAAGTCAGCGCTCTATCCTTCCCGGACAAGTCTGGTACCAATTCACCGACCCCGGAGGCATGGAAGGCTTGGTTGGCTTGGGCGGAAAATCCGAACGAGGAACCAGGTTTCGGGTGCATGGCGACAGTCGGCGCCTCCTCCTAGTCGCTACACGCGCCCTTTCTAACAAACATCTTTAGCTTAAATATGATAATATTACATTACTATATTATTATTGCTATTATTATTATTATTATTATTATTATTATTAAAATACACCAAACTGCAGCGGTTATATAACAGGACGGCAAGATGTTCTAACTGGCAGTTTTGCGCACACAGTCACAACAATCTCGGACCAATTCTTCGACTTTGAGGTTTCCAGGAGCTGAACATTTTCTCGAGAATTCTTGCGCTAGATAGCCGTACTCCGAATGAGGTAGGCATCGAAACTACTGGGAGAACACCCAACGTTTGTCTGTGAACTCTATTTAAACATGAAGCTATGGAAAAGGCCTGAAAAGAGAAGTATTTACTATTGAAATTATTCTTTGCAACTATAGTGTTGCAGCGCTGTAACGCAACAAATATCCATGAAGCTTGTACCCTTCTCACCCAAAAATTAGATAAGAGTTAAGAAGCTTGAATAATGTAAGGTACTTGAAAGACCTAATAATATAATGAATTCCGTTATTTAAAAACACCGGAGGCGAGCGTCATCCTTTTCCAGTAGTAAGTAGTATTTCCTAAAGAGGTCATTCAAAGTTTCGAAATAAAAGGCGCAGTTAGGGTAAAACCTCCTAATTGTATTGCGAAAGAGTGCTTTAGCCAATGTCTAGTTCAACTTCGGCTCGATTCTTGGGAGGTGCACTGACGAGTCACCACAAAAAATGCGGGGATCATTGCCAATCACATGCACAAGCTCAATCGCTTCAATTTAACATGAGCTTTTCAATACTTGTTCTAGAGATTGCATGATAGGTCAGCTGTATAAGTTGACACAAAAAATAAACGAAGCTTACAGCGGCGTTGAAGGACTGGTGTGAACGTGGGTCATAGCTGGAAAAGTTTAGTCAAGGAGAAACATAGTATCGAGCGCAAGCAGGGAAAGCCAACAGGTCTTCCGACAAGCATATCTTTTCTTCCCCTCAGGTTGATCTCTGTAGTTAAACCGTAGTCCATTGAATTGCTGCTCGGTGCCTACCACAAGTCAACAGAAGCACCATAGATCAAGGAATGGTTGCACGACGGTTCTGTAGATCTTCCTTCTGAGACGTTCTGCTATCTTCTTTTTGCAACGAACTCCTGGTAACTGTCAACACCGTTTGGAAAAGGCTGAGTTAATTTCGAACGTATTCCTCCACGTGGTATCACTATAAACTGCTTGCTGCGTGAGCTAAGTTAATCACGGACACTCAATTGCAGGCCCTTATTTGAGAACACCGTTTTCCGAAATCGCGACTCCCACCTCATATCATACTATAGTGGGAGCTCCAAGTCTCAGATAGACTTTGTGCTTATGAAGGATCGCGACCGGAGCATTGTCACAAACGCGAAGATCGTGCCGTATGAGACGGTCGCCCCACAGCATCGACCGCTGATCTGCACCGTAAGGATCGCCCCTCCGAGGCTGAAGCAGATCGAGCGATGCGGTGCTGCAAGAGTGAAGTGGTGACGCATGAAAGAGAAGGAAGCAGCTGTGATTTCTCGCGTGCGGTTACCGACAGTTACGACTGTCGATGAAACTTGGAAGAAAGCAACCGACGCGATACGCCAAGCTGCAAGGTTGGAACTCGGCACTACGAAGCCTAGACGACGCAAAGTCGACAAACAGACATGGCTGTGGACAGACGATGTGAAAGCAAAGGTTCGAGAGAAGAAATCGCTGTACCATGTGTTTCTCGGCAAATAAAACGACCGACAACTGGCAGAAGTATCAGAAGGCGAAGAAAGCTGCAAAGAAAGCTGTGGTTGTTGCGAAGGCCACTCATTATAGTGATGTCAACGAAAAGCTCGCGTCGCGCGATGGTGAGCGGTATTTGTACCGGTTGCTAAAATCCGCCATCGCCAAACCGAGTATATTGAAAAGTTTTTTGGTACCAATGATGAGAGCGGCCATCTTTTGACAGACCGCAAAAGGCGTTGAAGCGATGGCGTGATTACTTTCCTCACCCGGCTATCCCTTCTGTGGCTTCTGTTCACAATCCCGCCCACAAGATCACCGTGGACGAGGCAGAAGCGGCTCTGAAGAAGATGAGGCCAGGCTAAGCGACAGGTCCGGATGACTTGGCAGACGATGTTTTCTGGTATCCTGCTCTGTGGTTGGCTGAGTTCTTCAACCAGGTAGCAAAGGAGAGGAAAGTACCGGAGTGTTGGCACAACAGTACGACGATTCCGATTTGGAAGAAGAAGGGCAGTCCTGCGGATTGCTTCAATTACCGTCCGATTTGCTTGCTTTCGCACAGCATGACGATCTTCGAGCGAATCCTCGATAGACGAATCAGTGAAATCTTCTGAATCTTTGAGCGAATTATTGATGGACGCGCTCATGACGTCGTCCAGCTTTCTACCAACCAGTGTGGCTTTGTACCTGGGTGTGGCACCATCGATGCCATACACGCCGTTCGTCTACTTATAGAAAAGCACCGCGAGAAAGAGAGGCCAGTGCATATCGCCTTTCTCGACTTGGAGAAGGCTTTCGACCGCGTACCGCGTGAGGTTATATGGTACGCCTTGCGACAACACAACGTACCTGAGGAACTTATAGAGTGGGTGCGGATGCACTACTCTTGCTCAAAGAGTAGAGTGCAAGCTGCAGCTGGAACCTCAATGGAGTTTCCCATCTCTGTTGGGGTGCACCAAGGTTCTGCGCTTTCTCCACTCCTCTTTGTTGTCGTCATGGATGCCATTACGCGAGATCTTCAGAAGCCTGTCCCATGGACGCTGCTTTATGCTGATGACGTGATGCTCGCTTGCGAAGAGAAAGACGGTCTCGAGCGGCAGGTGCAAGCTTGGTGCGACCGTCTGGCGAGTTTCGGACTCAAATTAAACGTCAAGAAGACCGAGTACCTAACGACTGACGTGGGCGAGTCCGGATCCATTAAGATTAACGGTACGGAGCTTGCACGCACTTCGGCGTTCAAATACCTGGGATCAGCAATAGCGTCTGACGGCGGTCTGATGACTGAAGTGAACTCACGCGTGAGTGCAGATTGGTTCAAGTGGCGTTCGCTGACTGGCGTGCTCTGCGATAGGAGCACCTGAAGTCGAAGATTTACAGAGCCGTCATGCGGCCGGTAGCGATGTACGGCGCTGAGTGTTGGCCTGCCACTAAGGAAGTTGAAACGCGCCTCAGCGTCATGGAGACGAAGATGCTGCGCTGGACGGCTGGAGTCACGCGCATGGACCACATCCGAAATGAAGCTATTCGGCAGAAGTTCGGTGTCTCCCCGATAGCCGAGAAGATGCGCGAAGCTCGCTTGTGATGGTATGGCCACGTTGGGCGTGGGAAAGAAGACAGCGTCCGCCATATAGACCTTGAGTTGGAAGTGTCAGGGAACAGGAAAGCGGCCTAGAGGACGCCAGAAGCAGCGTTGGTCCGATACGATACACATGGACATGAAAGTAACTGGCGTCCACCCTGATGAAGCGCAGGATCGAGAAAGTTGGCATCACGACACCAGAAGAGCGGACCCCGCTACGAAGCGGGACAAACGTTGAAGAAGAAGAAGAAGTAACTTACACTAAGCTCGCAGATTAGTTACTTAGTTTTGAAGCTTTAAAATTTTTAATGTTGTAAGTAACTTACAATAAGGTCTGCGGTAATTAAAGGTTTACCTACAAGGGAGGCCCATGAATTTTCCCCAAAAATTCTCAACGTGACCTATATGGTCTTATAGAGCGTCGGGCGAGGATAACAGAGCTGTTCTTCGTTTTTGCTACGGGCCACTGGGTGGCCCTAAAATGGCAAAAAATGGTATCACTTCAGGGCGAGTTGAGGCAAAAGGGACACCTGGAATGGCTCTATCGCGCTCTGAACTTAACCTACAAAACGTTTGGAGCCCAAATTAAAATTCGGTTATAGTAATAGTATAACTTCCTACGTTTTCTAGACGAAGCCGCAGTGTACATTCAAGTGATTCATTCGCAAAGATGCCGACGGCGATTGGATGGCCGAGTGGATAGCGGCTTGCGGAGGGGGGTCGGAGGTTCGGTTCCGGGGGTGGCGTTTCTGCGCCCCTAGGTGGACTGTTGGCGTTTCTGCAAATGAAGATTGCCTTTTTGGTTTCGGTAAGGTACCTTCTTCGCCTCCTAACCACGCTTTCAATCTGTTGTCAGATGTGGAAGAAGCTGTTTTTTTTGTGTGGAGCAATATCGCGTGTTCATTAAACGATGCTTATCTCGCTGAAGAAGGTTCCGTTAGATGCCATCCCCATATGACCGCTTTAGTATAATCTCAAAGACCTTTGGAAGTGTTTCTCACTGTCACCTCACTCGCGAACACGATCGACAAACATTGATTTGACCCATCATCGAGGCATGTTCATTGCTCTTCGGATTTCTTTGCAGACTGCTTTTTATTCTTCTCGCAACTTTCATAATTTTACTAACTTTTACCAAGTGCAGCATGTTTTGTCTACCTCATGGTATTTATCGAGCTGTGTCTTTTTCCTGACCATTCTCCTATAGAATTACAGTAGACGAGTCGGGGCATTGCAGATAGGAGCACTTGTACTAACTCCTTCAACTGTGGAGATCAAAAAAAGATTTTTCGTCCCAAATTCATCTATGGATTATCTGGGATATAGATCACAAATCTGACAACCATTTTTGTTGAAACTATGGATGACAGAAGGTTACGATGGGTATATGTAAGTAACGGGCTGTACGCAGAATAACTGGCATTGCCGCCTTTTACGACTCCAGAAGTCGAGGAGAGGACGAAAGAAAAAATTTTGCCCAAACATCGCCCACAGAGGTTATTTGGAGTGCTGATCACGAATATGATACCTATTTTTAAAGATTCGATCGATTACGGCAGGTTACGGTCGATATGGGTGAGTAAAGCTGCCCACGTTAGTGGAATCGCTTTCTTCTCCAATGTGGTCAGACTTATTTTCGAACCTTCGACTTCCACCTTTAATGGAAAGTGCTGCAAGCAAAGTGATAATTAGAAGAAAGAATGGCAGATTCGTTGTCAGCAACTTGAATAACTCCCACGGAAAGTCCTAGGGGAAGTCTGTGCGAAAGGATAGTCATGACTTCGTAACCCTTACTCACAACTACCTAATAATACGATACTGTAGTACCCTACCGCATCCAAAATGTACTCTTCAGTTGCAAAAAATGGGAGCGAACCACAGAGCGAATCTCGTAACATCCTCCGGAGTTGAACCCTCGACCACTCCCCACTACAAGTCCGGCTCGTTATCCACTCGGCCATCCAGTCGCTGCCGACATCATTTCAAATGAATCACTTGAATGTACACTGCAGCTTTGTCTAGGAAGCGTAGGAAACGTTATCATATTACAATAATCAAATTTTAATTTGGGCTACAAACGTTTTGTAAGTTAAGTTCAGAGCGCGGCAGCGCCATTCCAGGTGTCACTTTTGCCTTATGAACCCGCTCTGAAGTGATACCTTTTTTGCCATTTTCCGACCACCCAATGGCCCGCAGCAAAAACGAAGCACAGTTCTGTATTCCACGTACAATACCCTGCAATCACCACCTATATATAAAAGAGTTTGTCCGTCAAGTGATCTAATCTAAGTGAGATACGCCGCATCACCCACAGCGAGACCGGTCGAATGATCTAACCTAAGTGAGGTACGCCGCATCACCCACAGCGAGAGCGGTCGAATGATCTAATCTAAGTGAGGTACGCCGCATCACCCACAGCGAGAGCGGTCGAATGATCTAATCTAATCGTAAGTGAGGTACGCCGCATCACCAACAGCGAAAGCGGTCGAATGATCTAACCTAAGTGAGGTAGGCCGCATCATCCACAGCGAGAGTGGTCGAATGATCTAATCTAATCGTAAGTGAGGTACGCTGTATCATCCACAGCGCGGTAAAAAAATTCCCATTGAACGTGGGAATTGTTGCAGCATGGGAAGCTCATCCTTTTACTGTTTGACACAACAGCACCTACCGCGTTCCTGAGCGTCCAGATTCAGAAGCTCTGCCGCCGACTTCGTGCCAGTAGCATAGGAAGACCACTAAAGGGGTAAGAGTATAAGGGAGACTTCGAGGTGGAGAACTGACAGCGACCAGGAGGTAGCAACTTGAAGGATGCATCGGGATGGGGGGGGGGAGCGATAGGGGGATCAATGAAGCAGGCCAGGAGGTGACACCAAGAAGGGTTTAGGCATTAAGGAGGGACCAGTAGGAAGTTAACAAACAGGGGGAGCAGTTAAGAGGATCAGTAAGGGGATCCACGCCACTGCGTTCGCTCGCCGTCGTCGTGTGTGAGCGTGGGAGAGCTACTTAATTGGGAGAGTAGTAAGGAGGATTCCGAGGTGGAGGGGTTCTACCTGGAAGAAGGGACCTGGAGTCGGGACCAGGACTAGAAACCAACAAGAAGGGAGCCGTAAGGGAATTCATACGGGAACAAGGAATCTGCCGCATGCATAGCGGCGACTGCGCGCGCTTCTGAGCTTCTTAATTCGGAAGGCGGGTCTTCTGAGCTTCCGGATCCAGAACATGGGCCCTCTACGTCGCGCAACAAGCGTACTGATTCTGAATATGTGTCACCGACGTCTGCCGTTAGCATGGGAGGCCCACTAAGGATGTGGTGGAGAAGGGCAGTAAGGGAACCTCTAGGGTTTACCAGGAGAGCGAGCAGTAATGAAAGAAACAGCCTGGAGAAGGGGCCAGGACGGGAAAACCAGCAAGAAGAGACCAGTAAGGGTTAAAAGTGGAAACAAAAAAGTGGGCCAGGAGTTGGGACCAGGAGGGTGGGGGAACTAAAGAGGGAAGGGAAGACCAGTAAAGGCGGTCCAGCAATTAGATCCAGTAAAAAGAAACGAGTGGGGGGGGGGGGAACCTGGCTTCGGAAGAGATGCAACGGTACCCGGAAACGCTAGATGTTGAGCATGAGAACGGTTGCGGAAGAGCAACCTGTGAGACAGAAGTACTGCGCAGAGCAAACCAATGGACGGTCCGGAGAGAATGTCTATGATGAAGCTACCGAAATGGCGAACGGCTTGATGCTGATAAAGCGCGCAGCAGGTCCTAGATGTTAGCGAATTTTAAGTTTTACAAAAACTACTTTCCATAGATCAATGATGCTGCAAAGTCGGCGAAGCGCGCAAGTGCGAGACACGCCTTTAGGCGTGTCGGAGCACTTGTATCATATAGGTCACGTTGAGAATCTTTGGGGGAAGCTCATGGGCCTTGCTTGTTAGTTTACAATGTCGCAACTAACCTACTCAATTTTGTAGCTCGCGTGCAACACGTGAAAGCTAGCGAGGCATGCTAATTAGTGCAATATCTATGTATTTGCTTGATCGACAAGTCTTGCAGCACTTTATGCTACTGCCTGTCAAATTTGTTAAAGCTCTTACAGTATTGATCTTGTGCGTGACGTCACAGTACATTCTCGAAGCTTCCTAAGGAAAGCATACTATCCTACTATATATAAAGGAGTTAGGGGTTGTCCATCCGTCCGTCTGTCTGTCCGTCCGTCTGCTCATCCGCGTGGCCTCTCCTAGAAGTCGAGTAGCAAGCGCCCGTGTTAAGACGAGGTGCCACTCACGCAGTGTCGAGACCGTCATAACAAGTGTCACCGATGTCGCACAGGGGGCGTTCAAGTTCGAAAGACGTTGCTCGACAGGCATCCGGATTTAGAAGAGGTGTCATCAACGTCGTCCAACAGGCACTCGGTTTCAGAAGGCATGTAACCGATGTCGCGCATTGGGTGTTCAGAAGAGGTGTCAACGATGTCGCGTAATGGGTGTCTGGGGTCAGAAGACATGTCACCGACGCTGTTCAACAGGCGTCCGGTTTCAGAAGCCGTGTAACCGATGTGCAATGGGGTCTGGGTTCAGAAGAGGTCTTACGGATTTCATGCAAGGGGTGTCTCGGTTTAGAAGAGGTGTCACCGATATCAACCAAGCGGGGTATGGGTTCAGAAGAGGTGTCACCTATGTTGCGCTGCGGGTGTCCGGATTCCGAACACGTGTAATGAGAGACCACTAAAGAAGAGACCAGTAAGCGGGGGTCTAGTGAAAAGTTGGAGGACCAGTGAAAGGAGAAGGGGTACCAGTAAGGTAGGACCTTTAATGGAAGCCAGTGAAGGGGGACCAATAAAGAATACCAATAAGGTGAGGGTGGAGGGGAAGTGAACGGGAACCAGTGAAGCGTGGGGGGGGGGTCCTGTGAAGGGAAACCTGTGAAGGGAAACTATTGAAGGAAGACCAGTGAAGAGGGGACCAGTAAAGGTAGGATCAGTAATGGCGGCCAGTGAAGAAGGACGGGACCATTAAAGGGGATCAGTGAAGGTGAAGGTGAAACCAGTAATGGGGGAGCTGTGAAGGGGATGGGGCAGTAAAGGAGGGACCGGTAAAGAGGACCATTAATGGGGGCCAGTGAAGGGGGACGAATAAAGGGTACCACTTAGGTGAGGGGGCAGTAAGGAGGGGTGGGGCAAAAAGATGGGACAGTGAAGGGGAACCAGTGAAGTGGGAGAATCCTGTGAAGGGGAGGGGGACCGGTAAAGGGGGACCAGTGAAGAGGAGACTAGTGAAGGTGGAACCAGTAGTCGGAAGGGGAATCAGTGGGAGCAACCTGTGAGGGCGGACCAGTACTTTTTCTCACTATCGTCCAACGTGTATAGAAAAAGTTAATCATATATGTAAATTTTTAAAATCTAAATACTCACACAGTCTTAAATTCAACGTCTCAACAACGAAGTAGAACTAGATATAACCTGGGGTATACATGAACTCTAAATCACTCTGTACTATAACAAACACAAGTGGAAAACAAGTAACAACTAAAACAAGTAGTAACTAAAACAATGGTAACAACAACACTAAACCACTAAACATGTCTTGTTTCGCCTCTGTCTTCATACAAAACATGTTTATAATTAGTCACCCCGAGGCTCATCAGTGAAGAAGGTGACTAATTAATTTAGTTGTTAGTACTGTATTTGGTGTTATATGTAAAATTATTGTTTATAACCTGTACTAACAACTAAACTTTACAAATGGAAATCTAGTTAACAAGTACGTTTAAACACTATTG
>CANAIB010000220.1:0-15331 GCA_947359475.1 Heligmosomoides polygyrus bakeri
GAACTTGCTACCATTTTTCATAGGCAAGTGTGATAACCATTCACCGGCTCAGTAGGAATAGATGTTTTAGTAGACCTATGGAACCTAAAATCGGTTCAGATAGCAGACAAGAGCCGTCCCTGCCTACAAACTGCAACATAGGGAGAACCCCATGAAGCCTCTATGTAGCAATTTTACAATTTCAAATCACTAAATAAAGGAATAAAATGGCTTTTTGTTTAATAACGCTGGATCTCCTGAAAGGAAAATATAAACGCTGTTGTATTTTTTGTTGTGTTGTTCGCTATCCGTTTTGGCCGTTATCGGCCATTTCTGAACAAAATCATCCGTTATCCGGGTTTCAAAATAATCCTATCAGCTCATACCTTGTAGTGAAGCTCACCGTGAAACAGCGCAGCTGCGGTCTGGCGGTCAACTATGCTTACAATTCATACTGCATACCTGCGCTTGCGGAATCCGGCGCGCCATAGCATGTATTTACGCCTTTCATACCTCTCCTTTGTTATCTCCTTCCTACGCAGCATCAAAAGACGTTTGGAAGGAGTGCGACGTCCGAAACACTGAAATGGCAACACAGTTTAGCTAGCTGTTGTAATTCCGTCCCCTGCTCATTAGTACGGGCCGTATGTACCAAACGGCTTTACATTCGGGAGTGATGCATGCAAGGGTCGAAACGCACTGTTGAACAAATATTCTTGCATAGGCCCGCTGTAAGTGCTTATTTATTTGTTTTGAGAAGTGTTTATAGCACTTGGGAAAAACATAGTTTAGCAATGCTATGAGAGATACAGCACAAGAACAAGCAAAAATCTTAAACAGCGGCGCCACCTTTTGGTATAGGTCAGCTAAACATCCAAATGGGAACAAAAAACATGAAACAGAACGACTAGGTGATTAGACAGCTTTTCTTAAACCTGCTACTGGACTACAGACAAAGGCGAGAGAAAATACCTAGAAGCTCGAGTGACTGCAGACCGTAAACTACTAGTATCCGTAATCATGCTAACCAACATTTAAAAAAACATCAGCCAGCACTGATGTCCTGAGGTCGATGTCAGAACCTCAACACATGGGTAGGCTGGCCACCTCGAGGAACTCACATATTGAGCATGCAGCCTGCGCCATGTGAAATCGGAAGATACCATTTAGTTCCCAGAAAGAAAAATAGGTGGATATTGATGTTTCCACAATAATTTTTACTTCTCCTTCAAACTCTACGCCTTTTTAGTGCCTGTTGACCCCTCTGTATTGGTTCACATCACCCGACCGTTTCTTTTTTTTATTCCTTATCTTTCTTTGTTATGCTACTCAATTATAGGCTGAACAGAATCAGACCAAATAATCTGATACCGCCGCTTACCGCTCCAGATTGATATCGTAATACCACGAACCTTCTACCATGGCTACTTGTCAAAAAGCTTCCAAAAATTACTTGTTTTGACCATAGTTGTTAGAAGTTCTTTATGTGGTTTTTTGTTTTTTAAGAGTGCCTTTTTATTGTACCTCATGCCATGGTATACTTTATCGTTAGTTCCACTTTTCGTAATTTTCACTAGCGCTTGCATAACGGAAACCTCCTACCGATATATAGAAACACCACTTTCTATAGCTCTGAAAACAAATGAAAACTCTTATGAAAAAACAATGGTAATCCCCCAAGTATTTACAAATACTTTAAAGACGGTATGGTCCGAATGTGTCCCCCGGATTATCCAAGCACTCGGGAGAGAGCGAAAAAGAGAAGGAGAAAGAGAAAGAGGAGAAAGAGAAAGAGAGAGAGGTATAATACATAGTTCGGCGCCAAGATTTATCCCCAACGAATCGAATATGAAGCGTGTTTCATATTGAGCCAACCCTTCGAACATTCTTCTTTACTTCACCTCATGGACCACGGAAAAAATACCGGGTCTCACGTTAAGCAATGAGTGCGGGGAAAACGCCCTATGTAGGAGGGCGTGTTTACTGCATGCTGACCAACCATCTGGTGTTTGACGGAAACTTTAACAGAGCTAGCAGTAATGAACAAGAGGATTTGCTATGAATTCCTCACCCAAACTGTGTTTACTCCCGCAAGAAGCGCAAAAATCCATGTTTACAATGGCAGTGGCTCGAAGTCTTGCTGGATCAGTCAATTATTTTCACTTCCAATTCGTACTTTGTTTTCCGCTCTTTCGGAAAAAAAATCGCCCATCCCTGGCCATCCCTATATATGTAGTGTGACACAGGATGTTCGTAGGGCCGGCCTTTTCAGGAGGGCTTGCCGCTAACATTCGACTATCCTTCTTCGGCTCAGCCCACAAAATGAAGCCGTTCCCAGGTGCGCCCCATTAGGGTATCAATCATCTCGTGGCAACCGCATCAACATATTTAACATCGTGTGTCCAAGTGGCTTTCTCCTTCTTTTGTCGATTGACCGGACACAAATTCAGAACGTTCAAAATGTTTTGCATGAAATTCATTGGACTCGCTTCAGTGATCCACTTCGAGACCTCTGAACGTAGAAATTTACTCCCAAAGCTACCGCATGGATCATGCATGCTCGATCGCACCTTCAACTGCACCTACTCTTTCTAACCCCGGCACGTATCCACCTTCAATAGAGAGAAAGAGTCCCAACCTTCTGACATTCGCTGCACATTCGTGGCTTATCTGATCGAATTGGGCGACTTTCTTTGATCTCAACCTTTTTTGAACCTGAAATGTTCTCGTAAAATCTCCTTTTGTGTAAGTCTTCGAGGTTTTTTTTTTTCATATACGTCTGGAACAATAGCATGTGATCATCGACTGTAAGACTGTGTAAGTGAGCCAAGAATGTTTAACTAACGGAATAGAAGTACTTCTACCTCACTTAGGTGAACACCCTACGTTTCATTGGGTAACATTCTCAGGCGTGGCTCAGGAGTACCTCAGGTAGGTAAAAGGAATAGCAAAAAAGTTGTCCACTATAGACGCGGTACTCTCTTCAAAGACCAAAGGTAGTTTGCCCTATTGGCTGCTGTCTAACCAGGAAACTATTTCAACGGTAGGTCGGAACCGCCCAAGTGTTGTATATGGGCAGAATCGCCTCTCTCTGGGAAACAACAAAATGCAATATCTCGACCCCAATACAACTCTGCACAGAGTTAGGGGACGACAGAAGTTGGGCCGTTGGCGGCGTTTACCCTATGCGTGGAGGCGGAGGGCGGGCTCCAGTTGGCTGGAAACAGCGATTATGGGGATCACGCCGCCCCTCTACGCATTGCGCCACCATTACTCGCTCGTGATCGCTATTTCCAGCCAATTTGAGCCCGCCCTCCGCCTCCAAGCATAGGGATAACGCCGCCAATGGCCCAACTTCTGTCGTCCCTAACTCTGTGCAGAGTTGTATTGGGGTCGAGATATTTGCATTTTGTTGTTTCCCAGAGAGAAGCGATTCTGCCCATATACAACACTTGGTCCGTTCCGACCTACCGTTGAGATCGTCTCCTGGTAAGATACGTATATAAACGTCCCCATCAAAATGCCACCTAAAAAGGGAGGCCCATGAACTTCCTCCGAAGGTTCTCAATGCGACCTATATGGTCTTCTGGAGCATCGTACGAGGATCACAGAACTGTGCTTCGTTTTTACTAGGACCACTGGGTGGTCTGAAAATGGCAAAAAATAATACCGCTTCAAGGCGGGCTGATAAAGCAGAAGTGACACCTGAAATGGCCCTGTCGTGCTCTGAGCTTAACCTGCAAAACGTTTGGAGCTCAAACTAAAGATTGATTATAGTAATATGATAATTTACTACGTTTCCTAGACGAAGGTGCAGTGTACGTTCAAGTGATTCATTCGCAACGATATCGTCAGCGACTGGTGGTCGAGTGGATAGCTAGGCGGACTTACGGTAGGGGGGGGGGGGGGTGTCGAGGGTTCGATTCTGGGGTGAGGTTTCTACGTTCCTAGATAGAATGATAGCTCTTTTCCAAATGAAGATTACATTTTGGCTTCGGCAGGGCACCTTCTTAACGTCCTAACCCCGCTTTCAACATGTTGCCTGTTGTGGAAGAAGCTAGTTTTGTTATGTGGAGCGATATCGTGTGTCCATTAAACGTTGCTTGTCTGAGGAAGCTCTCGTTAGATGCTACCCCCACTTTGGAATGTTCTCAAATAGTTTTGGAAGTGTTTCTCACTGTCACCTCATTCGTGAACACGATCGACAAGCACTGATTTGCCCCTGAGATGCTCATTGCTCTTAGGGTTTCTTTGCAGACTACTTTTTACTCTTCTCACAACTTTTATTTCAGCTAACTGCTACCAAGTACAGTATATTTTATCCATCTCGTGGTATTTATCTAGCTGTGTATTTTTTCCTGACCATTCTCGTATGCACTTACAGGTCGAGGCATTGCAGCTAGGAACCCTTGTACTCATTCCCTCAACTCTGAAGATCGGAAAAGAAATTTCGTCCCAAATTCACTTATAGGGTTATCTGGGATGCAGATCACCAATCTGGCAACCATTTTCGTTGAAACGATGGGTGGCAGAAGGCTACGATGGGTATGTGTAGGTAACGTGGTGTACGCAGAATAACCAGCACTGCTGCCTTTCACGACTCCAGAGGTCGAACGAGGAGAGACGAAAGAAAAAATTTGCCCAAACATCGCCCAGGATGGTTATTTGGGGGTGCTTATAACGGATATGATACCAATTTTTAAATTTTCGGTCGATTATAGCAGATTACGGTAGATATGGGTGAGCAAAGCTGCCTATGTAAGTTAGTGAAATCGCTTTCTTCTCCAATGTGGTCAGACTTATTTTCCAACCTTCGACTTCGACCTGCGATGGAAAGCAGTGTAAGCAAAATGATAATTTAGAAAAAGAGTGACAGATTCATGGTCAGCAGCTTAAATAATCCCCATAGGCGGGTTCTGGGCGAAATCGGTAGTCATGACTTCTTCACCCTTATTCACCACTACCCAATAATATGATACCCTACCGCAGCCAAAATGTACTCTTCAGTTTCAAAAATGGGAGCAGACCACAGAGCAAATCCCTCAACCTTCTCCGAAATCGAACCCTAGACCACCCTTCCACAAGTCCGCATGGCGTCCACTCGGCGATCCAGTCGCTACCGTCCCCGTTTCAAATGAACCACTTGAATGTACCCTACAGCTTCCTCCAGGAAACGTCTTAAATTATAATATTACTCTGATCAAACTTTAATTTGAGCTCTGTAGGTCCGTAGCAAAAACGAAGCACAGTTCTCTGATCCTCGTCCGATGCTCTACAAGACCATATAGGTAGCGTTGAGAATCTTTGGGGGAAGTTCATGGCGTTTCTTGTATGGTGTTTATCAAAGTCCGTCCTGCCACGTTCTGGACCAATATCCAAAAATCTAGGGCGACAGGATTTAAAGTTAATGGCAATTATTTAAAACAAGTTCCTGGTAGCACTGTCCACGTCCGACTTTCCATGAATATTGGCATTGTTAGCACTGATGATATGAAGTTGACTGCAGCTGTTGACCAAGATTGGTATCGACCTTTATTCTGGCTAACGTTTCGGCGATGTCGCCTTCGTCAGAGCCTGGAAGAGTCGAAGTAACATTTGGAAACTATTCGCCCAAACACCATTTCATCTTACAGAAACTAATTCCTAAGGAAACAAGGAGACAAGGAGCGATGTAGTAGAAACCAGCAACGCTAACCTTTACGGTGGGGGTCGAGATGATCCACCAGTCACCTATAGCTGGAGGTGGGCTAACTCAGGTGGGTGGGCGAGCTTATATTTACGGACCACCTGCCCCGGGAACCTCCTTGAGCACGACCACGTAGGTCAAACCCGCAGAGGTCGACGAAGGGCGCCAGTTCTTGTGTCACCGCGATGCACTCCTCCTTGCGGTTGATTTTTGGATTTTGGGCAGCGATCCAAAACGCTTCGAGTGTTCTGCGTGCCGAGATGTCGCGCTCGCGCGCCAAGATCGTCACAGCCACCTCAACCATTGCGCCACCATGGCTTCGGACCCTGTGCTCCCCCAAAGGGGTCGACACATTGGACATCTTTAGGCCGTCCAATTGCTCCTTTACCCTTGTACAAAGGGGTCTGCCCGTCTCCCCTATATACCCCTATCCACATTGACTGCAGGTAATTAGATACACCACCCCCGATGTCATGCAGTCTCCTTCGCTTCCAAACGGGCAGATAACACAGGATGGCGTGTTGCATGTCCTGTCGTACAGCCGATTCCGGACTAGTTGCCCCTTTAGGTTGGTGGGAGGAACCTCTGTCACTCTCACTAGCTCCTCTAGGCCTGCCTTGCGTAGGCATCTCGACCCCCACCGTAAAGGTTAGCGTTGCTGGTTTCTACTACATCGCTCCTTGTCTCCTTGTTTCCTTAGGAATTAGTTTCTGTAAGATGAAATGGTGTTTGGGCGAATAGTTTCCAAATGTTACTTCGACTCTTCCAGGCTCTGACGAAGGCGACATCGCCGAAACGTTAGCCAGAATAAAGGTCGATACCAATCTTGGTCAACAGCTGCAGTGAACTTCATATCATCAAGTTCCTGGTGTTGCTTGCACACGGTGAAATGAAATATTTTGAAACCTGAATGTCTAAGAACGTATGTATCAACCCTTCCAACCCGTGTGATACATTCCTCAAGTTGTTTCCAAACGGCAATATTTTCACTCTCGCAGAGAAATGCTTTCCAGGGAAACATTCACCCTAATAGAAAATATTCGTGCTCGTATCATCAACAACTTTGGAAGGAATATTCAGAAAATAATCTTCTCCTATGTAAGTTGCTTAGCGTTGTCAAAAAATGACAAATGCTATGAGTTTTTAGGGCTCGAAATTATCACCCGCGGTATTCTAGAGGTATTACTTCAGAACCTTTTATTTTGCGCACAAAGTCAGCATTCTTAATCACGTCATACTTCTCCTAATTAAAGTGCTTGGACGTACCTTCGCGTTCACTTAAGTACTTATCAGCCCATTCGTAACCGACGTAACGGGGTTCCGGAGATGTCGGTGGAGGCGAGGGAGGCGAAGGAACTGAGTCTGGAAAGAGGGATGGAACGTTCCGATTCGTATCGTGTACAAGCGATTCAATGGGATCAGTACAATATTACTCCTCACCTTCCTGAGGGCTGTAACAGGGACGATGAGCCCTCTTCCTTTCCGCACGCCTGCGCTTCACAAGGCTCTTTCTTTTCATGATTGCGGCCAGTTGGCATTTGAGCATAATTACGAAGTTGTGGATTCGACACATATCGACAAACCGTACCTAGATTTGCGCACGATAAGACTTACACGGCCGGAGTGCTTTCGCGTATAGTAAGAAAAATTCACTGGTGGAAGTTGACTAGCTTCCTTCATTTTTCTAGGCAAGGAATATAAACGCTAAACTGAAGACAACGCTTCTCTGGAAAACAGGCGATATCTCACAATAAAAAGGCCGTGCAATTTCATCCACAGTGCTACAGGACACCGTGGTGTAGAAGTGTCGTGATCGTTGCCGTCATCTTCACTGAATCCCTTCCTCCCCTAAGCTCTCAGCAGACTTCGCATTAATTAGTACCAATAAACGATCACTAGCGTGATTCATAGACGTACTGTCCGATACAGAATATCGCAGTATGCTTACGCCGTTGGAGTGACTACAGGGCGTCCCGTAATTAACGCTATACTATAAATGCAGTGACCTTATCAAAAGGCATTCTTCAACTGTCTTGAAGCAAATAACAAGTATTCTGTAGCACAACTTTGGCGTTATATGGTCTCGATAATTACTCTGATTGCACGAGAGTGGTATCTCTCACTTAAAAAAAAACGGCAACGCGATCATGATCTCAGGTATTTTTCCGCTGAACATTCCATAATACGGTGATGTGTCAGACTCCTCAGAGCCTTCTATGAAGGATTATACTATCTATCACTATTCAACTGATTTTGGTCGCAACTAACGACTAGGTATTGCATATTTGTAAGCTGCGGCGCATGCCAGCCGGTTGTTCTCTTGATGCTAATCATGGGCAGCTATCGCTGAATGGATATGTCATTACCATCTAGGGTGGGGGCACATCAAACAGATTAAGTTGCATTCCCTCTTTATGCTCTGAGCTCGGTATGAACAATGAGACATCTAGCAAGTTGAACAATGGCACAACGTTATCTTCCACAGTGTTCCTTTTTAATGCGCGCTCATTATGTAACAAACTTCCCGACTTTCAATACTTCCACCATAATAACAACCCACTGATGGTGTTCGTTACAGAAACATGGTGTAAACCTGACATCATTCATGACGCTACTTTATGTCGACATCCGTCTTACCAGATCTACCGATGCGACAGGGAGGGGAACACTGTGGGAGGTGGCATTTTAGCCTTTATCTTTGATGAGCTGTCACACCACTTGATTAGTACTTGAAATTTTTCTCCGTTTTGTTAGTGTCTTATTCTGCGGGTATATGTCTAGCAACACGCCGTGTATTTTATTTTATTCTATAGAAGTCCTACATGTCAAGCGTCACCCTTCAATGAAGCTTTAGCCTATGTGTCCCAATTTCTCGAACACACCTCAAAATTTGTCATACTGGGTGATCTGAATTTTCCCACAATCAAATGGTTTGGAAATGACAGTTGCTATAGCGTGTATGGGTCGGTGCGACAGCTCCGCGAATTCTGCCAAGAGTATGCCCTCTCGCAATATGTGACCATTCCAACGCTGGGTTCCAATATACTAGACTTAGTTTTATCTAGTGATTCGAACATAATTCATGACGTGATTGTACATGCTCCTTTTTCAACATCAGATCATAGATTTTGTTTCCTTTCAAATCACGTTGTCCACAGCTCAGCTAATGCCCATTTCTTCTTGTTACGATTTTGCTAGGGCAGACTACTCAGCGATTTGTGACAGTCTTTTGAAAATAGACTTGCGCAGTAAAATGTCTTTTTGTAGTTCGGCAGACCAATGCTACTCCATCTTTTTGCAAAACTGCCATCGAATAATTAGAGAATTCGTTCCAATAAGACAAACAATTGAGAAGTACCGCTACCCTTCAAAAGTGAGGAAACTTGCTCTTAAAGTGACGAGACTGCACAATGCTCGCCTAAGCATAGGTTGCCCTGAAATACTTCCGTTTTTCAAGAAAGCTCAAAAGAGAGCTGGCCAATCTTAGCTTGCAGCATGAAGAGAAGATAGCGCTTTCAAGAAATCCTAGAGCGTTTTACAAATACGTCAACAGCCGACTTAAATTAAAAAGCCGAATTGGGTCTATTTTTAATTTCGAGGGCGAGCTCTGTCAATCGGAGTTGGAAAAGGCAAGAGTGTTTGCAGCTTTCTTCAAGTCCGTTTACAAAAGCCATCCGATGGATTCATTAGATTATCCATCTGTAACCGCTTCTAGGCTTGATTTTCTAGACATCAACAGTTTATAAAACGCTTATTGGCTTACCAGCTCGCAACTCCACTTCTCCTGACGGGATACCGTATATTTTCCTCAAAAAAGCAGCTGTCGGACTTACTTCAGCCCTCACGCTACTCTTTAACTGGTGCCTTCTTCACGGAGAAGCACCGTCAGCATGGAAGAGTAGTTTTGTTAAGCCGATATTCAAGAATTGTGATAGAACGGATTTTAGAAACTATAGACCCGTGTGTCTCATATCTTCGATAAGCAAAGTTTTGGAGAGGATAGCACGCAGCCAGATTCATGGTTACTTGCGAAATAGCAACCTTCTCACAGAGGCACAGCACGGATTTCTTGAGAGAAAGTCAACCCTAACAGCTCTCATCTCAACGGTCTCAGCTTGGCAAAAGATAATTGACTCTAACGGCTACGATACAGTCTGTTATCTTGACTATACCAAAGCTTTCGATTCAATCAACCTTGCTTTTTTACTTGCCAAACTAAGAGCATACGGACTTGATGGTTGCCTTTTTCGCTTTCTGGAGTAGTTTTTAACTGAGCGGTCTTAGTCAATGGTGCCACGTCCCAGACAGTCTCAGTCAATGGTGCCACATCGGACACGTATGAAACCAAAAGTGGAGTTCCTCAAGGGACGTGTCTAGGACCGCTCCTGTTTCTAATTTTCATCAACGACCTGCCCAATTGTCTGCCTCATGAAGTGTCGTGTTCTATTTATGCGGACGACTCCAGAATATACTCGTTTAGCAACACGAATGACTTTCACCAGGCTCTTGATGCTATTGATATGTGGTCTAAGAAATGGATGCTTGATATATCGCTGGAAAAAAACAGCTGTAATGTGCATAGGGAAAAGGCATCCGAGGGATTTAGCGTTTCAGTTAGGGCACACTGTAGCGCATACCACGTTATGTGTTCGAGACCTCGGCTTACTGTACTCTGATGCCCTTTCATTCGAAAAATACATCGACTGCATAGTAATATCTGCCCATAGAAAATCAAACTTTATTCTATGTGCCTTTCAAACACGTCCAATGTCTACACTTTTCCAACTTTTTACCACATATGTTAGACCAATGCTTGAGTACTGTACGCCAATCTGGACGCCCTCTAAAGTAGTATACATTGAAAAGCTCGAAAAAGTTCAGAAAAGGTTCACTAAACAGGTATTTTCCAGAAATGGGTTGTTTAATGTGAACTACCGAGAGGGATTAACTCTACTCGGGAGCACGTATTTGCAGCTAAGAAGGGTGCTATATGACCAAATTCTTATTTATAAAATCATTTCTGGGCGCTTTGACTTCGATAGACATGAACTGTTTGATTTTGTAGAATTCAATCACCGCACAAGAGGACATCTTTTGAGGTTGTCCACAGGAAGAGTCCGCTCTCAGCAGTACTTAGGCTCATTTCTTGTACGAGCTGTAAGAGTCTGGAATAATTTGCCTGCAGCTGTGGTCTCGTCGTCAACATCAGCAACATTCAGTCAGAGATTGGAGTCGCATTTAAAAGAGCAGGGGTTTTTCTGAATTTAACGTTTTTTTCAAGTTTTGCAACGGCGAATATTACAGGAACGTGTCGGTACCATCTGCGAGCAAAGTTCCCTTCTCGTGATAATCTCTATATCCCAGATATTTTTTCACACCTTACATCTGTTAAGCATCAGTTTTGCTAATTTGTGTTGGTGTTCATCTCTATTGTTTTTTAATAGTGTGTTACTTAATTTTCTCTATTATAAGCTCGCTTTTATGTTTCTACCTTTCTCTGTGAGGTGACCGGCACGAGCGCAGCGTAAGAGAGCTTAGTCCTTGATTACATATGACATATAAATATTTTGATTTACATACATTTATCTAGACGTACATATTTACATTATAATATACTTTCCTTGCTGTCACTTTTCTACAATTCATACAGCACTCGTCTCGTGCCTCCCTACCAGGCAATCGCTGGGGTGCGTACCAGTTTAAAGAGGCCCTTGAAAGATAGGACCCGCCCCAGAGCGACGTGCTTAGTAGGTCGTAGCGCCAGCGCCTTCCGTAAATTTCAATTTTGTGACGCAATTTTTGTGACGCATTTTTTTCTCTTTTGTTCAATTTTTTCAATATTTTGATGCCACTGAGATCTTGGGCTGTTCTCGAGCTGTGCTTATCACAATTCCAGGGTTTTTGTTCATGTTGCTACATGGCCAATCATTGAATTTCTTGTTCTTATGCATAACCGTTTCTGTTATGGCTATTGGCTGAAATAAACATAAACATAAACCTGAGTTCAAGATGTACTGACGGTTCATATCCACATCAACATCGCTTAAGTCGAATTTGAGAACACGATGAGAGCAATAATACTACCTAGAGAAGCTTCTGAAGGTTAGTTCTGGACGGTCATGTCGCAACCAATGTGGAGGCAACGACTTATAGAAGGTGGAATTAAGATCGTGAAACATTCTACATGAATAGACCGTGATCATGCTCAACATGTTCAGCCCATGGGAGACCGTGGAAGTGTGGAACATCGTTGAAAAGCGACAGGACCATTCAGTCTTAATAAAACCGCACACCAAAGCTTCGCGTAACCGTGCTGCCTAAGGATACTAAAAAGGGAACCAATTTCTTCCACGTTCTATAACACTGATCATGGGTTCGATAGAAGGTCGATCTCAAAATAAGGTTTCCGTTAAGACCGAGAACGACACCAAGCAAAGGGCTCACAAAAATCGTCCGGTAAACCTTATTTGTTGGTCGTTTCGCGAATAAATTCTTCGAGGGTTACTCGAATCTCGCACATGCGAAAGAGCTCTTTGCACAGGACGATATCACTCCGCGAAGCGCGGTATCCACTGTTTAAGTGCGTCACCGCAGTTGCGCACTGTAACTGCAGAACGCCTGCCAGATTGCCAATCATGCAGTGCGTAGTATCAGACTCCTCCCTTGCTAATTATCCTTATCCAATAAGTTGCATAGAATTTTCGGTCCTTTAGCAACAGTGCACCTTTATCGCTCATTTTAGAAAGCAAAAAAGCGATGTCTTCTGACGTGTTTAACGCCAACGATGTATCCTATACTGGTCCAGAAATCGAACAATTCCAATTCCTCCATCGAAATAGGTCTCAGACTTTTCACTTTTCCCTTCCTCTCTCCAAATAGTTGAGTAGTTGCGCGAAGCACATTTGCGACGGTACGGTCTCGTTCTTCACGCAAACGCTGTTGAGAAGATTGGCATTAACCTCTAGCCTACTCCAAAAGTCGTGAGAGGCTTGATGGCCTCCATAGGCTTTTATAGTATCACACACATCACATCACCTTCGCAACACATGGGCAACGGAAGTGATGTGATCTCCCTTGTGGTTTCTACATTTGTGCTATTATGGAGTAAGATAATATTGAACCTGCTAATTAACGTAATCCTTTGTTGTACTATCGCGGCTATTCCGCGATCAGGGACAGAGGTGCACATTTAACGGTTATCGATTTAACGGCATTTTTCGTTAAAATCTGGCTTGACTTAACGGAAATTTTTAGAAATTTCACAGAATTTTTTAACGGATTTTTTCTCATTCAGTTTATCACATTTACCCTTAGTCTTTACTTATGTTGCAGGTCTCATCCTCCCTATTAGTACTGATCCTTAAAAAAACTATCAAAATCAGCAAAAATATTTAATGTTTTCATGAATTTGTTTTGAATATTTGGAAATTTTTTAAATGCATTTTGGGGCGCGCGTGCCGCAGTCGGAGGAGGTGCCGACTGTCGCGTGCCTCGATACCAGGTTCCAGGTTCGGATTTCCCGCCCAGGCCAACCAAGCCTTCCATCCCTCCGGGGTCGGTGAATTGGTACCAGACTTGTCTCTTGTTCATCGGCTGGTCACCTCAAGTCATTGTATGACCAAATAGGCATTCAAATGGCCTGCACGACATCCCGTAGAAGTAGAATGCGTGGCGGGGTAGTGATTGAGTAATGCCGTCCTTTATCTTTATCCTTCAATGCATTATGGAGTTAGAAAATGCTTCGCCGAGCCCCCAAGCACGTCAACGAATCCACAAAGATACTGGCCTAACCTGGTCGTAAGATATGCCTATCTCACCTGGCAATGCTTATCCCAGAACACATTTGCTCGCCACTTGGAACAGTCCTGACGGAGAGAATGTGTTCGGCCACTGGACGTATTTTAAACGATTTAAAAAACGCTAATAACAAAAATTAGGAAAGCTACATTTTCTGAACGTTAACACGTTGACGACGTATCACACCTTTTCGGCAGCGTAGGACCGTGTGACGCGATGTCGTGTCATGGTCTCGACGTTGCAAAAAATGGATCGGTCCCACACACCAGGCACTCGAAAATCGCGCGTTCGACAACGTGTTAACATTCTACTGACAGGCTTTTAATTGTATCTTTATTAAATCTTTCTGTACTTAATGGGCTGGTGCCCGCATCGAGAATGTATACGCTCGTAGAACAGTCACTCAAAACGATTTCCCAAAGAACTAGGAAAAGGGGAACTCCGGATTTTGCCTGATCGCACATGGCCTGCCTTGTTGGTGATCATCTTGCATGATAATTCCACCAGACGTTCAGCGGCCTAGTGGCCGCGAAACGACTGGTTCCCCAAACCCCGAGAATAGAACAACCCCAATCTTCCTCCTTTCTCCTTTAGGCCTTCTTACTTTGATTATGTACAAAACCGGTTTTGCAATATAGATTAGTGCTGCGGGATATCGTAGGGCAGAATCTTCACTGCTCTTATGAAGCCCATCTACCCTCTATCGCATGTACGCGATTTATTCTTCGAAGTGCCCGTTTTCTATGTGGCGAGAAACAGATAATAAGTGTCCCAATCGGAAGTGCTTAATCTGGAGAAACATAATTAAACTTAATCGGTATTGGTCGGCAGGTCGACACCGTTGACGGTCCGACGGCAATAACACTCCTTCGAATCATATAGTCTCTCTACCTCTTCCCCCGCCCCCCCCCCCCCCCCCTCCCCGCTAATAGTCCCTTACCTATGTGCTGGCAAAGAAGAGTTCGAGTCAAGCACGCACGAGTGACATTGAGTCCCCGACTCACAAGCTACCACATTGCCGCGACGTCTATGAAACTTCTGTACCCGACACACGTGCCGCAACTTCTTTGACTCGTCTTCAGAAAACCGACACACGCACGTTGGGCGATATTGAGGGAAAATACTGGTCACCTCATTTCTCCCCCCCCCCCCCCCCTCTAGTGGTCCTCCTTTTCTGATGTCCCCCTTACTCGGAATCCATACGCAAGTTGGACGCCTGCGGCACGTCTTCTGAATCCCTACGCACGTTGGACGACGTCTTCCGCACGTCTTCTGAATCCTGACGCACGTTGAACGACGTCTAGCGCGCGTCTTGTAAATTCCTACGCTCCGCACTTGGTCCCCATTCATACCCTAACGCGTTGCCCGCTGAGTATATCGTAAACTTGGACGATCCGCTGCAAAGGATATAGTTCGCCAGCAATCACCCATGGCTAAGTTGAATAAAAAACCGGCTGGCATACGCCGCACTGTTGTAGGCATCTCTTGACTTCGGTCCCCCTCCCCGTGACAGACACGTGGCATTAGCCGATTATATACAGGGTGTCTCAAAAAATGTATACATTGCTTGAAAGATTACAACTTTGCTCAAGGTAAAGTTACTGAAGAGAGTTAGGGGATACATGAAGCTTAAAACAATGAAAATTCTCTGACCTATGAGCAGTACGGAATGGGCCATGCACTCGTCTGAAATTTTACATTTTACACTCGATTGATTGCGTTTCGATTGAAGAAGACCTGTTATAATTGCTTCGCAAAGTGGTCATGTCGATTGGTTCGGGCTTCTCTCAAGGTTTAAAACTTAAAAACACACTATGGCTCGCGAAAAGTGCAGGGTATCCTAGAAAAGGTACTGTTTGAAAGGTTCTA